>CM062817.1:573346389-573600700 GCA_031772625.1 Pinus tabuliformis | reverse complement strand
TTGAGTGAGACAAAAACACATTGATGCCTGAATGCATTTAATGTAAATGGAAAGGGAGACAGAAGAAATGTTTAAAGTTGGGAAAATCGACCTTATTCAGGAGAAAAAATTGTTAACGTTGGGAAAATCGACTGAATCGAGGAAAAAAACCATAACTCAGAAAAAATCGACTACATCGCATCAAGAAAAAAACCTTAACGTCAGAATATTTGACTCCATCGAGGGGGGAAAAGCCCCGAGCATTTAGAAAATCGACTGCATAGAGGAAAAAACCCTAAACATAGGAAAAATTGATTGCATTGAGTAAAAAACCCTAATGTCAGGAGATTTATTTTCATATGGTCTGCGAATAGGGTTTGTGGTGCGATATTTCCAAATATTTTTCCAATCTTTGCGGTCTCAACCATTCATCTTTCTAGATCCAATCTGTGTCTACGAGCTGCGGTTCTAGGGCATGCGTGATCTCTAGTCCAATTTGCTGATATCAGGTGAACACATTCCTTATCTTTTTCTAATACATATTTGCTCATATATTTTCAAGTATGAATAATTCACCACAACTACCAAAGGTTACCAAAGGTAGACCTAGCAGAGTTACTCTACAGAGCCTTTATGAGTATATAGAGTCTCTAAAGAAACAAAGAGAAGAAAGAGAAGTCAAACTACAAATAGAGTTAGAAGCCATGTTGGAAAATAAATTCAAGACAAGATCCAAAAACAAATAGAAAATAAAATATAATTATTGGAGAATAAAATGGAGGAAATGGAGACTAGGTTGTAGGTTATAGAAAAACAAAACCAAGATACGGACCAAACATTCCAGCAAGGAGATGCTGATACTTTAGAGAGTCTTAAAATGAAGGACATAATTAAAGAACTAGAAGAAAAAGTTAATAGCTGCCTCACCCTAAATAGTGTGGCAGGTAAATTAGATATCAAACCAATTAAAAATGAAATGAAAAAATTGATAGAATTAGATCAAGAGCATAAAAAAGGGCCTTGAACCTTATAATCTTCAGTTTGAAAGAGGAAGTATATGAGGATACTTTAGTCATAGCCCAGACATGATTACATAATAGATTACAAATTGAAACACGTGTCTCACAAAAGCAACAAAGTTGGGGAAACTAACTGACAATAAAGGAAGGATGATCTGAATAAAGGTGAGCTCTATTGACCATAAGTATGACATACTTAGTGAAACCTCAAGTCTAAAAGGAACGAGAATATTTATAAATGAAGATCTCATTCCAGAAGATTAAGCAAAATTAAGAAAGGAGGTTCAAAAGATAAAAGAAGTTGGGAAGGAAGGAAAATGGCAATAATTAGAAATATAAAAGTTTTTATTCAAGATATAAACCAAAAATATAGTAATAAATAGAAATTCAAAACGCTCTGGATTCTTTCTTGGAACTGTGAGGGCTTTCCATGGAATAAAGGCCCCAAGCTATGTTGGATCTCGAATGATGTTGATATCATATTGCTTGTTGAAACTTGGGAGAATGAAGAATCTAAGGTCCCTAACATAGATTGCTTTGCACTATTTTCTACCTGGAACAAGTGATCCTCCGTAGAGGCATTGGGGGTATAGCTCTTGTTACATTAAGAATAACATCTCCCACCATGTTGGGATTTATAAAATGACCCTTACAACCAATATAGTTGGATAGAGATTACTGACATTAATGATAAAAATACCTACATAGCAGTTTGTTATTCCCCCCATCAATTCTAACTTCTATAAGAAAAGGAATCTAGATAAAAAATAGTCCTTACAATGGTTTATAGAATGATATTTCTAGCCTAAGGAATGAAGGTAATATCCTTTTTAATGGGTGAATTTAATGCTTGAACTTCAAGCAACCAAGCTATTCTTCTAAGCAATCGTTCCAACCCTAATCCTCTTTGGTTAGACGAAGACCTTACTTTGGCTAGCCGATACAAAAGGAGCTCTGAAGACCTCGGGGAGAATTTGTTTGGGTCAGAGCTAGTCAAACTCTGTAGTGCTCAAGATCTCATAATTTGTAATGGTCTAAAGAAGCGGCCCAATTCTAGCCAGATGACCTGCATCCATGGGCTTGGTAGCAGCGTGTTAGACTATCTTATTTCTGGTCTCCCTTTATACAATAAAATATAAATTTTGACATCTTAAACGACCACGAGACTGACTTTGATCATAGGCCTTTACTTATAACTCTTAATTTTGTCAATCATAGAGATCCCATAGAAGATAATCCTTATAGCCAAAAGAGCTTAATCTTTGATAGAAATAAAAACAATCTCTTTCTAAATGAATTTAAAACTAATTTGCTTCCTTTATCTAGTATAGACAACATAGAAGACCTTTATAATAATTTTACTACAACCCTCGCATATTCTATTAACAAGTTCTCAATTGAAGTTTCAAGTAATAAAAGAAATAGCAAAACAACCCATGGTATGACAAAGATTGTAAAAGTGCGAGGAGAGCAATTAGGGAAGCTGTTGATGAATCTCTGAAATTGGCAAGATAAAAATATACAAAGCCCTAACTAAAAGGAAAAAAAAGGCAGTATATTCGTAATATACAAGAGAATCTCTTACACCTCTCTAAGGTAGCTCCTAAGAAATTTTGGAGGTAGATTCTAACTAGGAAAACTAAAGATAATAATAAAATTTCTTTACACGACTGGAATTCCTATCTTAAAAAGCTTTATGAATCTCCAAATGTCATGGATAACTTTGAAACCCTACGCACAACGAAAGAATTTTTTCTCATTAGAATACATTGATTTTGGGGTTAAACACTTGGCAAATGGGAAAGCTAAGGAAATTGAAGGTTACCAGCCGAAAATATTAAAATTGGAGGTCTTGTCCTCATCCCCCACATCTGCAAGCTTTTCAATCAAGCGGTCAAGCAAGGGTTCCCTAGACCATCGACTCAGAGCCTCATTATCCCTATTTTTAAAAGTGGGGATATACATAACCCCTCTGATTATTGGGCAATTATGATCATCCCACTCTTAACCAAGTTATATGGTACTATTTTGGAAACGAAGTTGAGCATATGGATTGAAAGTGAACGTAAGCGGGCTAAAGGCCAAGCGGGTTTCAGAAGGCAACACTTAACAACGGACCACCTCATTACACTTAGGATCATTATGGAGGAATGCCGCAATGATAAATCCAATCTCTTTTGTTGCTTTGTGGACTTTAGAAAGGCTTTCGATACGGTTCCTAGAAACAACCTATGGAATAGATTAGAAGAGCTAAAGGTTCCTTTCGAGTTGAGAGTTATCGCTATAAGATTATACGAGAATGTAATTTCCAAGTTAAAGAGCAATGAGGGGTGGTCAAAAGATATTAAGTGTAATATCGGAGTTAAACAAGGTTGCCCCCTCTCCCCTACCCTATTGGAATTTACATCAACAAGCTAGAAGGTTGTTTAGAGGAAGCAGGCTGTGCTGGCATGATCTTAGCTGGGATAGTCATCATCCTTCTTCTCTATGTTGACGATATTGTTCTTCTCGCAAGGTGCCCATCGGATCTTGATAAGCAACTTAGACTTCTTAAGGATTTCTGCTCTACCATGGGTATGATGTTAGCAATGACAAAACAAAAGTTATGATTATCACATCCAAGAAGGACACTTATGCTAATTTTTTGTATGACAATAGTAACTTGGAGGATGTGTCTTCTTACAAGTACCTAGGAATTGATATTCACCACAAGATCAACTGGAACTATGGGATTGAGAAAGGATTAATGGGGGGTGAAAAACTTATTTTGGTCTTGAAAAATTATTAAAACGACAAACCTCGTAATGTGGGATAGAAAGAAGTTCCTCTTTGAAAATTTAGTCACTCTTGTTATCTTATATGGTTGTGAGGTTTGGGGTTGCAGCATCTCTAGAGAATCATAGAGAAATATTGAGTAAATCCAAAAGCGTTTTATAACGTATAACCTCAAAATTAAAAGCAATACACCCTATCCTATTCTCCTTATAGAAGTGGGTGTTTCCCCTATTGAGATCTTGGCTATGACTAGACTTCTGTTGTACAAGCACAAGCTCAAGCTCAATAACATAGGAGACCATAGACTTCCTAAGCTAGCTTTAAATTCTAGAGAAAACCACCTAAGGTTCAAACGAGGTTGGTATAAAGACACCAAGGCTTGGTTAAACCATTGGGAGATCGATGAGAATTTTGCATTGGAAAACATTAATAACATTAAAAATATTGTTACTTCTAAGTTCAAAGAAAAAATGTGGTGTGAGAAAGATTTAGCTGCTAAAAGAAAATTAAGATATTAAAAGGAGGTCATCAACCCCACCTTAGAAGATCAAAGTATTTTTCTATTTTAACTAGCTCAAAGAAGAAAATTAATATAGCCAAGATTAGAACGAACTCTCATGAGCTCCATAGTGAAATGGGTAGTTGGGCGGTTCCTAAAACACCATGGATGGAAAGGATCTTCCAACTCTATCAGAATATGAACATTGAGGATGAAAATCACTTCCTCTTAGAGTGCCCACTTACAACCACATTAGATCTCAGTTTCATAATTTTGTTGCAATACTGACCTTGCTAGACTTTTACGATGTCAAAATTATATTGAGCTCGGGAGACTTCTCTCCAAGCTTTTTGAGCATAGGAATAAAATCTTAAATCAAACTAAATAATTTATTTCTTTAGGTCCGATAGACCAAATTTTGGTCTCAATGGATGTTAACCATCATCATCATCATTATATTAATATACAAAATAATGTTTGTAATAAATGTAATTATATAAATAAAAAATAGTATGGCTATTATTATTTACATATTTTTTAATAGTGAAAGTAGTCACCCTTTATCAAAATATAGCCAATAGTTTTTAATGTGGTGGGTGGTGGATATAGGCCTATTAGGGTATATCAACCACATTGGTAATTATGGTTGTAGATGTGTTTGAAATACGCTTATCGGCCTATATCAACCACATTGGTAAATCTGGTTGTGCTAGTTTTAATTACAACCAATAACATTTTACCATGCAATAGAACATTGTATTCACAATTTTACTATACAATACAAACCTTGTATTCACAAGGATAATTAATTATTGATTATCTTATTTTAATAATTTAAATTGACAAAAATAATACTTGATTATCACATTTTAATAACATCAATGAGATTTTTCAATTAAGTAGCAGGACATTCAATTTTCAATTTAAGTAGGAGGACATTGAATACTGTCTAAATGAACACGTGAAGGACATTTAAGTAGTGCATCGGTGGATTGAAGAATGGTTAGAGTTTTAAAAAGATTGATAATTTTTTATTTCTAACAAATTTCTTCACAAAATTTTGATATTGGGATTTATTTTGAATATAAATAGTGATTAATGTTTTATTTTTATTTTATTTTATTAAAATTTTAAATAAAAAAATAAAAATGAGATTCAGAAAAAAAGAGGTATTTTATATATATATATATATATATATAACTAAATATTTAAGGTTTTTTAAATAGATAAGAATATGGTGAGAGTGAGTTGTAATATTTAATATTAGATAATATTTAATATATAGATTATAAGTTTATATATATATATATATATATATATATATATATATATAAATATATAATATATATATATTTTAAAAATTAAAAAAATGTGTGTTTTTTAATAAATAATAATAATATAATAATAATAATAATAAAAACATATACATCAAAAAAATATGTGATGATATTATAATTTAAAGTAGGTGAGGATATATATTAAAATCTACCTACTTTTAAATTATATATATCATCACATATTTTTATTATGTATATGTTTCATTATTATTTTATAAATATATATATATAATATATATAAATATATTATATATATATTATATATAATTTAAGAGAATGTATGATTTTTAATAAAGAGAAATAAAAGACATAGAACTAGAAAATGAATATATAGATGAAATATACACATAACTAGATGTCTGATTGTTAGAGGTGAGATATTTTTTAAATTCAATTTTTTTTTAATAAGATAGAAGAAAATAGAATATAAATGACATATTAAAATATATAACATATAAATAGTACTTATAAATTAACATCAATTTTACCATATAAATTAAAATAATGATTCTATAATTATCTATAAATTTAATTAATAAACATATAAAAACTTAATATTTACAATATGAAAAGATTTTTAATCATGAATATCTATCATGGATATTATTAACTTCTAAAACGGGTTTTTTTACAATATCATGGGCCAATTCTCAAAAGAGAAAGATAGAGAGAGGGAGAGGAGGGAAGAAAATGACAATACCATGGTTTATCAATGCCATGGACCATTCTAGACTTTCCATTATTACATTATGGATCTAGGCTTTTAATTAATATGTTACAATACAATGGGCCAACACCATGGCTTATCAATACCACATGCCCAAAAATCATAACTTATTTTAAAATCAAAATATTTTACAAATACTTTATTTTAATTTAATTTTATAACATTTTTTACTTAAATATAAAAATAAATAGGTTATAATTACTTTTGGGGTATATCTAAACCCTCCATCCTCGTTTATTAAAAATATTCCCATATAATAAATTAAAAATGAGAATGCTTTTATATATACCTACGCTAACAATGCTTTTATAGCATTGTTACATTGACTATTGTTGGTGGTTTTGAGCGCTCTCCTTCTCCTTCCATAGGCTAGTTGGAAATATCTAATTATGGAAGTCCCAAAGAAAAATATTTTTATCCCTATACAATTTTAAGTTAGAAATAGAACTCACATATATTATTTGGAGATCAACCTGTAAATCTAGATTTGCAAAATATTTTTATGTAATCATAAGTTACTTTGTTGCAATTATGTAAAAGCATGTTAATGTGTCTCATTATATGGAAAAGCAAAAAAGTACTCAAATGAAAAAATATAAAAAAATAAAAAAATATCAATTAAGTGAGTTGAGTTTCATACTTGTTAATTATAAAAAATAAATGTTAAATTTGTAACAAAACTAACTCACAATAAATTTTGGTAAAAGCTATAGTGAACCTATTTAATGGGTTCAGAAAATATAAATAATGTTATAAAAAGTAAATACTAAATTTGTAAATAAGTCAACTGATGTAAATATTGGTAAAAACTATGGTTAATCACTCATAAAATATAAATAACTTTTTTAAATATGCAAGTTTAAATATGTAAAGTTAAATAAAATGCTAAAACTCTTTAAAAATATATATAAAAATAGAATTAGAATTTTTAAACAAATAATTTTCTATATATTTTGAATAATAAAAATATGTTATTATAATCCTAATTAAAAATTTTATTATAAAAAATTTAAAATATATTTTAAAATTTTTCTAAAAATAATTTTAACATTTTATTATATGTTATTTTCAAATTTCTATGAAAAAAATTGATTTTATAAACTTGAAAGGGTAGTTTTTTGGGTCGCAGTTTTATATATACTAAAAGATCATCATTAATACTAGTGTTTTAATAATAATTAAAAATATGCTTACTTTTTATTTTTAAATTTGTTTAGCAATCTTTAGAATGTTTACAACACATCTCTTAAAGAAATTGGAATAAAAAACATAAATCAATAGAGAAATGGGGGATGGCAGTTTGTCACTATTTACAAATTTATGTAAAATATTAATGAATATCTTTAAAGAAAATGAATAAATTAGATAAAAAAATATATATTAAATTTTAGAAAATATATGACATGAAATTGAATTTAAATTGGCATGTTTTGTCTTCTTTTACCACCACCTAATTCTTGATGATTTTGTAAATTTACGAGTAAACATTCCAACTCCATTTATTTTTATAAAACTTCTTTGCCACAAAAAGGAAAAAAGTGATAACATTAACATGCTTTTAAATTCTCTTTGGGATAAGTTTTTTTAATCACTTTATTCAATCAACTTCTTGAAAGTGTTGCATCATGACAGGTAATTAAGCCATTTTCATTGAGCTCACATGTTTAGTCCATTTCAGAACCCACACATGAAATTATAAAGAATAGAGATCAACCTAAAGAAATCCTACTGGCTTGAACAAGATTAAGATATTGTTGTTCCAAGTCTACACAAATTGCATTATGCTAAATGTAGTTGGTCCATGGCATAGTTTACAAAAATTATAATTTCTATTTCAAGATATGACATAGTTAATTAAGCCATTTTCATTGAGCTCACATGTTTAGTCCATTTCAGAGCCCACACACGAAATTATAAAGAATAGAGATCAACCTAAAGAAATCCTACTGGCTTGGAACAAGATTAAGATATTGTTGTTCCAAGTCTACACAAATTGCATTATGCTAAATGTAGTTGGTCCATGGCATAGTTTACAAAAATTATAATTTCTATTTCAAGATATGACATAGTTTCCAAAGATGAATTCCTTAAATTATCCAGAATATGTAAAGACATTGAAATTTCATCCATTTCATTCTTTTTCTCCTATCCACGTGCATGTGCATTTCAATACCATTTCTTATTTAAATCTAATTAAATCAGTGCATTTCAACACTATTTCTTGTTTAAATCCAACTGAATCAGTAGAAGCTAATTAAGCTTTGAAAGCGAATGGAGTTGATAAAATTATTTTGGCAACCAATTTCCAACTTGAGGTACAAAGTTGAGCATTTTCAACACTATTTCTTGTTTAAATCTAATTAAATCAGTAGAAGCTAATTAAGCTCTGAAAGCGATTGGAGTTGATGAAATTATTTTGGCAACCAATTTCCAACTTAAGAAGTTGAGCGTGTATTAATGTTCCTAGACTTTCACCTTAAGTCATTTCCTTTACAGCATCTGATGCAATTGCTAATTAAAATTTTGTGAAACCAACCCATTAACCTGATAATACTAATTAGAAAAATATATCGCATACAAAACTAAAATAAATAAATAAAGATACTTCAAACAAAATTATTTTCTTTTCAACAACGAAACCCTACCCTTATTTATAAAACAACAGTGTACATCCAATCTTCAATGACTGTTAAAAGTACTCTGCTCGATCCGAGTCCCCACCGGATTACACATGTCCTAGTCCAAAAGTTGGGTGGATTGGATAGTAATAGTGATGATTTGTGGTTGAATGTTATGAGTATTAATGTCTATTTTAATTATTATACATTAATCTAAAATTATAATCCAGCCCAAAATTACTCTCTAATCCAAAATTATCCTTTAGGGTGGAGAATAACAAATTATCTAATAGTTAGAAAACATTATTTGGTTAATCTATTTCACCGCTGGAAAATAAGAAATTATCTAATAGTTAGAAAATATTATTTAGTTAATCTATTTCACCGCATCGAAACTCGAGATCAAATCTTCCTCTCAAAACTCATTATAAGTGATTGGTTTAAACAAACTCAAAAAAAATCATGAGAATGTTTTAATATAACTTGCAAAAACTATGAAATTACAAACACAAAAAGTCCCTGTACCTAATTACACATAAATTACTAAGCATAAGCATGAATATGATTGAATTATGCTTACACAATTGATCTATACGCTATGAATAATTATATATATATATATATATAAACATGTTAAATATAAATCGCCATTAAAACAAATTATTTAAAAAATAAAGATTCATCGAGAAAAGATGTTAATTTAAATGGTCACTAAAACAAATTATTTAAAAGATAAAGATTCAGTGAGAAAAGAATATTTGAAGGATAAGATAGTCGATGAAGAATGTAAGAGGGTTGATTTTTCCAATCTAGTTTTGGTCGCAGTGAGCTTGTTCTTGCTAAAATCATAGGATTTTAGTATACCGGACTTGCAAGTGGTTAGATGTACTCCTGGTGTTACAGAGGCACTTACAAAGATTGATCCTGGGTCTTCCATAAATTAAAACTGACAATTACTGATTAACCATGTAGTTAAAAAAAAATAACATAAATACTATCTATTAATAATACATGCTCAATATACTCTGCGCACAAATTCCGTTTTTCCAGCTTTTACTCGTTTCTCAGGTCTGGTTTTCAAAATTCAATTACCTGGAAAGTAGTAGAAGGCAGTATGACAATTATCACATTCGAATATCGATCTCATTGACGTGGCTCAAACCCGCAAGTTTTGTTGAAGTCCCTTCTGGATAATGTCTCCTTTTTTCAGTAAGATTTTTGATAATGTATAATTTAGTTGGTTGGAAGAGTTTAATGATAATTTCTTTATCTAGTTTTATTTCTCAGATATGAATTCTTTTGAAAAATAGATTCTATGTATGGCTATATCCAGCTTTTCAATACGAGAAAAAAAAATGATTAAAATAGAAATCCAGACAGTAACATAAGATTTAATTACATCTGGTAAAAAGTTTATGAAACTGTACTTCAGAGACATCTGCAAAGGCAACCAATATTTCCAATCTTATAGACTAATTAATACTCTTAAAGCCAAATTCAAGGCATACATCTATTGATCATACATTGCATCTTACCAGTTGCCTGATATATTTTATTACGTAATACAGACTCTCACATTCAATGCGGAAATATTGGTGGATATTTGTGATCTCTAACGCGGCCACATTTTCTTCCCAAGTTACTCCTCCTCGCCTCCTCTATTTACTCCAACCCACCGTATTCGCCGTCATCTTCGTTGCAACTAAATCCTCTGATTTGTGCCTGAAAATTTTCAGCTTTGTGGTTCGAGCTTCATTGGCAGCAGCGAAAATCCAATGTAGGCAGCTTGAACGTTTTCTCGTCTTCTCTTGCGGTAGGTACATCTCTCCAAAAATCTGTGATATTTCTCAATGTTGATCTTAAATTAGGCCAGCAGCAAACTAATTTGGCTATGAATATAAGGATGTTTGTTGCTTAAAATTGTGCTTTAATGGTATTCCAGAGGCGTAATGAAGCTATGAATGTCTTTTCCTTTAATATACCGAAGGCACTCACGAAACGGATTAAAAAGACAGAATAATGGATTAGAAAACAAAAATATAGTAACAGGCCTGATTACTGTTGTTGCTTTGATTCGATAATTTGATAAAACCATAAATTTCATGTCCAAAGACTCTCAATCAAATGTGTGTTTCATTCCAATTTTTGGTAAATTTAGGCTTGATGTTGCAAAGACCGTTAAATTTGGGGCATTTATTCAAATTATTAGTAACTTTAAGTTTGCCGGTGGAAAAAGATATTTCATTCATATTTTTATTAAATGTAAGTTTTGTTGTTCCAAAAGTTGTCTTATCTAACATTTGATTCAGTTCATAGATCAAAATTCTAAATTCTTTTCTTTAGACATCCTCTTGTCTGATTTTTATTTTTATTTCACCTATCATATGGTATTATCATATTGTTATAGAGTAAATTCTCTACTTTTATTTTTAAAATCTGAGGTGTGTTTTGTTCAAGTTGGAATGAGTAAGAAAGAAAGCAGTAGTTTGAAGTCTAAGGTCTCTCATGCTGTTGAATTGATATAATTTAAATATTTTTTTTAAAATTAAATGGACTTTTATATTTAAAATTATAATTAAAATGATAAAACACATAATAATCTTATAAAAAAAATATATTGCCACATTCCAATTAAAAGAGACCAGTGCATTATTTAAAAAAACACTAAATACATTAAGATTCATGTAAAAAACACCAAATACATTAAGATGCATGTTATTAATAACATACAGTTCTTATCATTTTTTATCTCTACATTTGTTTTGCAAAATGCTTTGATATTGTTTTATTCTCTTCTTTAATTTCTTTCCACAAGGCTTTATGTTATTTCTCAGAGTGTCATTTAATTTAATTGAATTTGTGATAAGATTATAATTTTTGGAGACGACTCTTAGTACTATCTTTTTATTTTTTATTTTTCAATGAAACCAAATTAAAATCCATTTTACTAATTTATTTATTTTTTTAGTTTTGATTTCAATTTTCCAACTTCTAGAATGAGCAAAAGTACCACCACTTACACTTCATGAATACCACTGCTATGCTCCTGCATTAAAAACTCATGTTGCATATGTAGAGAAGACCACATACCACAACCAAAATGGAACTTTAAATTCACCATATGCTAGATTTATGTCTTCCATTTAGTCAGTACTACACCATATTTGGATTAGTGCATGGAATTGACAACCAATATTTCTAATGCTATAGACTAATTACTACTCCCTATTTCCAATGCTATAGACTAATTACTACTCCCTAAGGACCATGCATCCATTGACCCATCCATCTACATCTTAGCCACTGGCCCATCCATCTACACCTTACTTGTTTGCATCTTGTACCCTGTACTTACCCATTCAATCACATTCAACGCAGATATATTGAAATATTAGTGAATACAAAACACCGCCATATTTTCCTCTCCTCCTTGATTTACTCCAACCCACTGTATATTAATGATATGGTTTTCTATCCAGAGCTCATTGTTGTAGTTTGTGTTGCCGTCAAGGAGGTTATTATTCGAAGAAGAGGAAGTGTTAATATAGAGTTGGGCTCTCTGTTATTGACAAAAGCCAAGCCGAGTAGGGTGCACATTTTAGGTTTTATGTCACTTCTCTTGACCTTTAGGTAGGCTTGTGCCCACTTTTATATTATCTGGCCATGCATTTTTTTCATTTATTTAAGCTGCATTTTCCTAAAAAATAAGTTAAACATTAGGAAATTTGCAAAATACCTCCAAGTCAAAAAATTTAGATATGATCTCTAAATAAAATATATTGAATTTAAAAGGAAACTAAATAGCACCATAGTGCGCAGGAAATACAGGAACAAGTGACTTTCCTTTACCACAGAAGATTCCTGCAATCAAAATAGCTAGGGGGGTAAGCCTCTTCAAAGCTATATACATGGGTATATTGATCCCTTTCAAACTTGCCAACGCAGATGCCACATTTGCATTGTAGAAAAGTGAGAGAAGTAGAAGCCTTTTGGCTGTATTCAGGGTTAAAGGTCGGGCTTGAGTGAAACCAAAGGCTCGACCAATGTATATAAGTAAAGTTGTTACCAATTGTTGCAAAGTAAGAAGAGATTGAATTGTTTCTCCCTCAACCTCCTCATTCTGTCACCTGACCTACAAATTCCATTCCATTTTTCTCTAGGCAGTCTGCGACACCAACAAGGTTTTCTAGGAAATTTGTGCAAGCAATCCATGGGATTGCACAAGAAAATCTGTGATGGGGTTTCCTTGCAGGAGCCTGTGATCTCCATGGGCGGTGCCAGGGTCCCCATGAAACCCTTCATGGTTTCCAGAGAAGGGTACCCAATTGAGCCCTTCTGCATTACCCCCTTCGGGTCTGAGGACAGCTTGAGAAAGGCCTTTGATGATTAACTCTTGAATGGGTTCTCTTGTATTGAAGAAGGGTTTAGGATACTGAAAACCAGATGGAAGATCTTGAGATGTATGAATGTTCACTTGATTCATGCTTCTCAGCTTGCAGTGGCCTGTTGTGTGCTTCATAATATATGTCAGTTGTGGGGGGAGCCGAATCCGCAGGAAATTCAAGGTGACAATCATCCTAGTGGTAATAGATCAATTCCTGTGCTATATAGACCTGCTCAGGAATCAAGAATTGCTGGCAAAGAAATTAGGGAAGCTCTGTTCCGGGATTGGGCAAGAAGAACTTTGGAGGGCTCTTCTCTACCTAAGTAGTTGTAGGGAATTGAGTCCCTCTCTATGATGGGCATATCTATGTTGTCAAAGTCACTTAGGATTTGCACCTTGGGTTTTGAATTCAGGTTTCTGGGTGAATACAAGCTCGATACTATGTGAGAACAACCTTTTTAATAAAAACCATAACCATTGATGCAACCCCATAAGAAACAACTACTACCAAACCGAATAATACAAACTAAAGTTTGGTACCAAACCCTAACTTACCAAACATATTGTAATTTTTTTAATGAAGTTTGGTAATGGTATTGAAAAACTGTGAATGCATTTGACAACTAAAATGTTGGCAATTTACTTGTCAAATTTTATAAATTTCATTCCTTTCATTCTTTTAAGCCACTAAAAGTCAAGTTGATTGTTAGTACTAATGTGTATTCTAATTCGACAAATAAACAGGCCCGACAGTCTTGTAGGCTCAGTGTTGAGAACCCATAAGTGTTTTTTCTGTCTTTGTACATACCCAAAATTTTATAGGCTTATCAGTATTGGGAACTCATAAGTGCTTCAAACACAACCCTTGTTGGTCCGATCCGACTCTGATTTCATAATGAAGAATGTTGATGTCTTTGTTTTTGGGCACATTCAAACTTAACAAATAAATGTACCCAAAAGTTTAGGGACTTCGTCTGGAGAACCCATAAGTATTTTTACTGTGTCACTACATACTTGTAAGTTTCATAGGCTTATCAATATTAACAACCCATCAACATTGCAAATGCTAACCTAGTTTGTCTTATCCAAGTTTTATAGGATTATCAGTATTATTCAAATTCAAGCTTCTGTGATTCATTTGATTATTTGAAAACATTTTAAGAAGAAATCACATTGGTATAATTTGGCTAACGCGTTTCAAACCAACCATTGTGGTTCATCTTCAGGACAAGATGAAAATCAGATCATAGCGGCAAGTTAAATAGGGAGCAAGGACCTTCTAAGAGCTATGTGTAATAACGACTAAAAAACGACTATTTTTGACTAGATAAGCAAAGGGGAAAATTATTCTTATTTTATTATTAATCAATAATAAATTAATAAATCAAATATATATATATATATATATATATATATATATATATATATATATATATATATAAGTAATTAAAAATAACTATCATGAGCCCCAATATATAAAATTAATAAGTCAAATACACTCCAAACTAATAATGAAATAAAAAAAAACAATAATTAAGTCAAAGGGAAATTTAAAATAATATTAAAAATATAAATATATTAATTAGTTATAAACTAAAAGAGAAAAAAAATAATTATCTTGGTTCAATGTAATTTGTTTAATTAAATTTTAATAAAAATAATAAAGAAATAATAATAATAATAATAATACTAGGTTTTTTCTCAATTTCAATGGCTTCCATAAATTTACGGTGATGAAAGAGAGAAATATTCACAATGACCTTAGCCTCTTCAATGCATATCTGATGCTTGGTCTTCTTAGCATGTTCTACTAAGGCCGAAGAGTGGGTCCTCCCATGCTTAATATTGGCAACATGTTCCTTAATCCTTTGATTGATAGAATGACCTGAAGATGAACCACAATGGTTGGTTTGAAACACGTCGGCCAAATTATACCAATGTGATTTCTTCCGAAAATGTTTTCAAATAAGGGTTATCAGTGTCAAGAACTCATAAACATTACAAACAAAAACCTAGCTTATCCTTTGATTAATAGAATGACCTGAAGATGAACCACAATGGTTGGTTTGAAACACGTCGGCCAAATTATACCAATGTGATTTCTTCCGAAAATGTTTTCAAATAAGGGTTATCAGTGTCAAGAACCCATCAACATTGCAAACACAAACCTTGCTTATCTGTCCAAGTCTGATTTCAGAATGAAGAATGTCATATTTCTATTTGTGGGCATATTCAAATGTCTAACAAATAAGCATTTATTATAGACAACTTGTGATATTTAGCATCAATCGTAATAATTGTCATGCTAATAAAGATCACTTTTAGTTGGTAAGGTGTGTATTTGCCAATTATTGTGACTATGCATGTTAGCTAAAAGAAAACAATTAATAAGAATCAAATTACTAAAAATAGAATTATAATTGATAATATATGTTCAAAGTTACAAAAATATTTTAACGTTTTGAGATTGTAGTTCTCTTTTTGAATCTGAGTTTCTTTTGGGTTTTGTTGTTCTAATATGGAAATATAAAAGAGGAAGTGCATTGTAAGGATCATTTATTGACAAGCAATCATTAGCTAACAAAATTGATGAGAGGTTAAAGTTAGTGAGAGTATTTTTTGATAAATTTTTTATGATTATTCTAATTGAGCCATGATTGTGATATATGCATGGTACAATTTGATTATGATGAGCTTGTATATGCATTTGTAATTTTAGTACTGGCATGGAATTTTCACATTTAATTTTAAATTATTTTAAAGTATTCCACAAATTTTAATAGTAGTTGGCCATAGTTATGAAACAACAGTTCAACTAACTAGTTTTCTGAAAGGTTGCTTGAATTTTCCTATTAACTATGCAATATAGTTTGGACAATTTCCATAAAGGTTGCACCATAATTGCCATGTTTCCATATCCTCATTTATGCTTGTCTTCTGCACTAACAACGACTTCCACTTTTGTTACACCATCGCATTTCTAGTGTTGGGAGAAACACCCCACGACAAGATCATTTAGGTTTTTTTTGGGTAGTGCATAAAATAATCTTTTTTTATTCATTGGAAAATAGTTTTAATTGATATCAAAATGATTTTATATATTGGAAAGGGCCATTTTAACTTTTTTCTATAAAAAAATTGTCCATGATAGATAGGTCACCACTAATGCAACTGACAATCATGAAAAGCTTAGCAATATGCAATTTTGAGTAAAATTGCCCTTGAGCTACATTCCTACCATAAATATCCACTCATTTCCAAAGTTTTGAGAAAAATATTACAGAAGGCCTTTTGGTTGACTAATAACATATAATTCATATAATTTTTTATCTTTATGTTTATTTTGCACAGTGCTTTGATATTGCTTTCTACTCTGCTTTAATTTCCTTTCATAGGGCCTTGTGTTATTGCTTAGGCTGTCATTTAATTTAATTGAATTTATGATAAGGGTATAAATTTTTCCCTCAGTTCTTCAATACTAATTTTTTTATTGAGATTGTAAATTTTAATTAAATTATTTATAGTCTAATATCATTTATAAAATATGTTGTTCCCTAGTCATATAAGTTTTAATCTAAAACATTCATAATGCATGTTACTTATAATCATGCTCACTCTTAATATTTATATTTTTTCTTAACATTTATCATTTTATCCACAGAAACGCACGGTCAACGCGCCTATGTAGAGGATAACCCACACGGTTTATAGAGAACACAAACAATCATTGTAATTTTTCTTTCTTGGTGACAGACAACCTTTAGTGAATTGCCTTCACCTCTACAATTTTTTTCCAGTTAGTTTTGATTATTTAATTGTTTTACTAATCACTATTAGCAGGGTAGTTACTTAGCCTTTACTTTTAAAAATTTTGCATTTCACATATAGCTTAATTAAGGGGAAAAGTAAGAGGCCATAATCCACACATATTTTTCAAATTGTTTCGCTATTTTACCCAAGTCACATGGCTTAATTAACAAATGGGTAAGTTGCCCATAATCCACACATTTTTTACTAACCAAAGCATTTTTACTTCACTAGCATTGGGACTAGGAACTAAGTGTTATTAAAAAAAGGGAGTAGCTCCTACTTCCCTTGTGTCTTTTAAATGATCCTGGGCTTACATCTGAAAAATTTCTCAAAGAACTTGATTTTCCATCTCCCTTTTTAGGCTCACATAGTGTAATAGGAAGTAAGTAAGTGGCCCATCAACCACACATTATTTTCTTTGCAGGTAAGGAGCCAACATAACTTAGTGTAAGTATGGGACTTTGTAAAGGATCATCACATATCCACATCACTACACACTTAGTATGTTCACTTTTTCACTTACACACACATTGCACTACACACAATAAGCTACTCTAAACTTTGAACAAAGAGCATCAAGTTTCAGGAGCTTTTGTACTTATTTTATTTGAGCTTACATTTTCACACCAGAGGTGAAGGAAGACAACTAAAAGCAATCCTAACTTGATCAAACTAAATTTCCCCATAGAGCCATAAAATAATTTATAGTTTAGGTTAGGACGATTGGGGGTAGGCATCCAATAAGCCACCATGGTCATGTTACATTTTGAAACATAAAATTTTTCTTTTAGGGTGCTTCAAATCCTTCAATCATCCCACGAAAAATACTACCCAAGCAGCATGGAGACCCGATTTAGAGGAGATTTGGCTTAGGATCAGTGCATGCGGTACCATATGGGGCTACTCGACCTATATAGTGCTCAATAATTATCACTGATTACCAAGAAGCTAAAGACTCGACTGCCCCTGTGAGACGAAGGTATCCTATTGGCCAAATTTTAAGGCATATTTCCCTATAGGTGGAGGTGTGGGAAGCATAAAGCCTCATTCATTAACTTGGTTGATTCTTTTGGCTACTGGAAGCATCGCTAGTTCTTTCAGTATGTAACCCCAATACCCATCATAAAAGATATCTTCAAAAGATTGAGTTACTTTGAGAGTGGAAAGGACGAATAGATCTTCATATGATATTTTATCATATGCAAAATAAACTAAAACCATTTTTCTTGTTTGATTGATCAAATAACTTAACTTAAAGGGAAATTAGCAATTTATTTTTCACTTTGTTTTATGTATGTCATTTTTTTTATACATATCCCTCCCCTCACCACAAAAGTATAACACACTCCATTTTAAGAATACATAAATACCTTACTTTTTCATATTAAGAATAATACGACAATGATACACAAAACATTCCAATTCTTATTTCACCTGAATATACATTAAAATAAATTCTACAAATAAAAATTGAAACAAAATATTTAAGTTTACGAAAAAATAAATTTAAATAATAAAAACAATTAATCAAATTATAATTAATTAAGAAAATTGAAACCATTAACTATATTTCATTCACTATAATTATAAATTCTAATTACTTATAAATAATGCTTCCTTTTTGTCCATTAACTATTGTGGAAATGTAATTATGATTGTAAAATACTATTATTAATACCAAAACTTAATAATTTAATCAAATTCAAATTATCCATTAAAAAAAATGAAAAGAAGTGTAAACTTACTTCATAATATATCTTGTAGGAATTGAAATATGTTCCCAAAATACTGTTGTTAATATCCAAATGTAAATTTTGTTATACTAAAATGTAAATAATAAACTTAGTTGTGATTGAGATTTTGAAATTTGTTACCAATGCTATATAACCGGTTATGGTTTATTAAGTGTTATGTCTTAAGATCCAAATCAGTGTTCTTAACATTTATTTATAAGTGGAGAAAGAGATATAACTAACACAATTTAGAAAAGACATAGACATATTGAATAAATGACCTACAAAATTTTTCAAATGAAGTGACAAAAGTAGGATTACAATTCTCATAACTAAAAAATTTACTTGCAAAGCTTATGTTTGGTTAGAAAAGTTCAAAATAATAAACTAGTGCAACCATCTAAATGAGATGACTAATAAATATTCGTAGAATTGAATTTGTAATTAATAACAAAACACATATGTTTTACTATATCTCATATTATTAATATTAAAAAATATATAAAAATTAACTAAATTATAAATTTATTTTAAATTATTATCCTTACTATTAATTATAATGTAAACAACAATACTTGAGATTTTGAAATTTATTACTAATTGATATATAACTCGTTATGGATTATTCAGTTTTATGTCTTAGGAGCCAAATCAATGTTCATAACATTTATTTATAAGTGGAGAAAGAAATATAACTAACACATTTTAGAAAAAGCATAGGTATATTGAATAAATAACCTACTGAACTTGTCAAATGTAGTGACAAAAGTAGGACTATAATTCTTAGAAGAAGACATGCTCTCTCTCTCTCTCTCTCTCTCTATATATATATATATATCAAAGTAAATTTTTTTTCTTCCACAACTTTTGTTTTTGAAAAAATATGTTTGATTAGAAAAGTTCAATCAAACTAGTGCAACCATATAAATTATATGACTAGTAAATATTGATAGACATCAATTCATAATCAATAACAAAACACACTACTTTAGTATATCTCATATTATTAAGATTAAAAAGAAACATAAAAATTAACTAAATTATAATTTTATTTTAAATTATTATTATTATTATTATTAATTTCAAAAAACACGTAATACATAAATTAAAATTATATACATTTAGAAAAACATAAAAATGTTTTTAGTCATGGAGATTCACACTCACTTTACCATGGAGATTTTCTAATGTAAATAAGTTTTGTTACAATATCAAAACTTATCAATCCCACATGATCAAAAACCGTAACTTGTTTTATATGGCACTAGCTTATGTAGCATTTTTTTTAATTAATCAATTTAATTAAAAAGACAAAAAGAACATAAAAATTCTAGAATATTCCACTAAAATTAAATACCTACCATTAATAATTATTGATGATTCAATTAAAATTTTAAAAATTGTACTAATTTTCTTAACTTACTAATTAGCATGTTATAAAGCGGGGTGGTTGGTGATAGAGGGTAGGATTAATTGAACGTGCATTTGTTTGGGTTCTTGATATTTTAGTAATGAATTATGTTTAACCTTATGCGCTATTTGAAGGTTTGAAGGCTTCCATCAACTTTGGTTTTCAAATTTGAAGGTGGTGATGGATTTTTAGAATGTAACAAGGCGTGTGGTTCACATTATTCCATTGAACACTCTTTTGGCTTTAGTACTAAAGTGGGTGAAGGAGGTATCCAAGACCTCTCTAGGGTTAACTTCTTGCATGCTTTAAGGGAGAATAATGCTTTGATCAAGATATGTGCAAATCAAATCCATTAGTACTAAAAGAGAGGGGGGCTTGATTATCAATGATAATTTGGGAATTTACCACATCCCCTAAGTTTCTCATAAACGACAACACATTTATCTCTTATTTATGGAGGCACACACTAAAACTAATAATCATATTGCAGGGCATGTAATGTGAAGATACCCAAATCCCCTATTTTCTTACGTGAGCAAATATTTGGTTCCACACAATTTTGATCTGGTGAGAGGTTTCACCCTTTATTATTCAAGGATGATGGTTATAGGTGTTGTAACATCCTTTATTTTTGATAAGTTAGTTTTTATTTATAAAAGAGGGTATGAAAAAATAAAGAATAAAAAAAATGAAAATGAAAAAATAGAAAATAAAAAGAGATGAAATGAAACCCCATCAAAAGAAAATCAAAATTTGTATAAGTGAGCCTGTTTAAATGCCACTTCAAAGAAATAAATTGCATTGTAATAAATTAAGGTTTTGTGTGTAGCTTGTTTAAATGCCACAACCTGTTGTTTGATTTGAATCATATTTTTTAATCATGATCAAATCATTTAAATTTATATTTTGGAATAGAGAATAATTTCACCAAATTGTTTAATCTTGGTAGAACATTATTAGATAGGATATAATAGAATAAATTGTGGCCTAACATTCTCAAAATTTGGCCAAGAGATATATTAGATTAAGGATTGGATTGATTAGTAGATAATTACCTCTTCAGGGTGATTAATTTTTGTATTAATTTAAACTTTTATTATGTCTTAAGACAAAGTCATAAACGAAAAATCAAGTTTATCGCGAAGCGCTAAGCAGTTGACAGTTTTGGACGCTGATCCACTTCCCTGCCCAGATCAATGGTGGGAAAGCGATTTCGCACCCGCTTCCACCATTGCTTGATAATGGCACGGGGGGTCCAAAAGTCAGTTTTCCTTTACGTGGGCCCCTCGCAACGTGTCATTCCCTCCTCACTTCACACCCCCCTACTCATTTCCACTTACCACTACCCCACCTCTGAAATCCGCTTATCTACTTCGCACATACGTCATCTCGCCAATGCCATTTCCTTTCCCACACCTTCCATTCCCCAACCATTTCACTCCACATGTCCATATCCATTGTAGTCTATCTTCCTATCCATTTTTTCCAGTCATTATATTCTCCCGTTGGCCATAAAGGAAAATCATCCCTTTCAGTAATGGTTTCCCTTTAACGGTAATGCACTATCTGTTATAAATAAGCCCTTATCCCTGTTGCACGGTTTTCCCTCGCTTTTTATTTTATTCATTGGTTTCCTAAGTTTGACTATTCATTGTTTCTTCTCTGTGGCATAACTGAAATTACCATCACAACGAAGCCTCTTCTCTGTTAGGTATTTTCATTCCTAAACATTCTCTTATTTCTTCCTCTTAATTCTACAAATAATGGCTCCTAAAAGAAAAGACCAGTCCTTTGTTAGTCAAACATCATCACGAGAAAATCCCAAAGTATCTGATACCCCAGAACTTGATTACATTCCCTTAGCTGACCAGTTCTTCAAAATTATAGACACATAGTATGAATTCGACATGTTTGAATTGCACCATTGATTAAAGCAGACTTACTAAGACTCTGAAGATAGAATCAATTTATGGGAATCTTTATTTCCCATGTACATGTTTCCTTAGACCCATCTTTTTCCTGACTTAGTCATGTGGTGTCAAGCTAAGTACAATCCCCTAGAGAGAACTATGGTAGCCCAAAACGGAGACATTATGGTATCCATCACCCCTGAAGCTATCAATAAGATGCTAAACACATCATTTCCATAATTTCTTGCTTGTTAGGTTACCAAACAGATCAATGGGCAGATGAATCTATCCTAGGTTATCTATCCATCTTCTCCAAAGAAAAAAGACCTGCCTTCATGTATAATTACAATCAATTTTTCGCTAAAAGTATGCATGAACAATTGATGAAAATTGCTTCTGGAGGACTATTCAAATATTCCTCTGTACTAGTGCATATGATCCTTTTTCAATATGGAGGTAGGTTGTCTATAAATTTACACAAGCAGGATGATGAGTAAGTGATTCAAGAAGTCACACAGTGGAATTCATTGATCAGGAGGAACTCAACTGAGTTCAAGTTTTCAGATTTCATTGACTGTTTTATTCATCTAGTTGCACAAACTCTGAGGAACTAGACCGAGCCTAGGATCAGTCCAGAAATCAAAAGGATCCTACATCCGAGTGACCAAGATAAGACAGGGGACTGTTATCTTTACCATAATTATATAGAGATTAGAGTGTATGAATGTGAACTAGCTCCATAAAACTTGCCCAAATATGTTCCAATGAGAATTTTCTCTTTGGAATATATTATGAAAATGATTAACATGGATGAACTACATTTCATTTCAGGGAAGAGGAAATATCAGTTCAAATCAAGTCACGAGTAGGATCATTTATTTGCAATACCAGATCAATAGGTATTGAAGAAGATTAAATTCTCAAACCGTGGAGATAACAGAAAGTGAGCAACACAAATAAGAAATGCTCAAGTTGATCATTGAGAAAAATGTACAGATAAAGGCAATGGAAGAAAAAATTGAGAAATTAAGTAAAGAAAAAGAAGAATCTGCTCAACTAGCCATAACTCCAATTACATCTATACCTATTACAATGTCAAGGACAACAGGGGAATCGACATCAGCAACAACAGAGTCTACATCAACAACAGGAGATTTAAACAAAGTCATACAAGAGTTGTCTCTCCAGAGACAAGAGAATGAAAAGATTCACAAGAAATTTAAGAATCTGGAGACTTAGAAGATTAAAAATGACACTCTTTATGTTGAAGAGATGCAGAAGACCCATAGATTGACTAGAAGGATAGAAGAGTTGGAAAATGAGTCATTAATGGCTCAGACCTTGGCCCAAGCCAAGGAAAATATTTGGGCAGACATCAGTCAGGCTATAACTGAAATTTGGCCCTCCATACAGATTATTTTTGAATAGGAAGAGCTGATAAATAGGTGCCAGACAACTATTGAAGAAGTTAGAGAACTTCTTAAGGATAAACCAAGTGAAGCCACAAACATGATTAAAGTTCTAAATTCAAAAACCAAGGCCGAGTTGTAGCAGATTCAGATTGTGGACAGGACTGAAACTATTTGAGAGATTAAGAAGGTTTTGTAGACAAAAGAATCTCATGACTCAATTGGAGACTGACTGCCAAGCCTTGAAAGCTATTGTCCAAAGGTTTCATTTCAAGTTCAACTTACTCAACCAAAGAGGACTACTAGGATTAGTGGCACCAGATGACAGGTTGATCAGTTTGGAGGAATATTGTCAAAATCTTTATGCAATTGCAACTGATAAAGCTAGATTTGTAGGTATAAAGGGTCACCTTATAGGGAAGGAAATCTTAGAAGCTTTGGATTTTGATTTAATAATTAAGCATGAAATAATACACATTTTTGTTGATAAGGCTACTTTTGGAACGTATACCGAGGTTGATGAAGTCTACAGAAAATTGGTTAATCTTTCTATACCAAGTGAAGAAGGTGGGATCATATGTGAAATTATCAAGTAACTTTCATCACCAACTGATAGACAACTAGGCAACACTTTTTTGGGACCAGATCATCAACAAATTCCTTAAATATAGTGCCAACATTTAGGAGTTTTATAATTCCTATAGTTTTGTACTATTTTTGTATTTTTGTTAAAAAGTCTCTAGAAGATCTTTAATTCTGTATAAATAATATTCCTTCGAGTTATTAAGGGTTGAACCCTTGGATGATCTTTCAAAGCAGAATTGTAATCGAGTTGGAGATTTGCTTCAAATTAATGAAAGGATTTTGAATTTTCCTCAAATTGTTTGTCTCCTTGTAAGTTTTTCTTATGTGTTCATTTCATTATGTTTTTCTTCATGTATTTAAGTCTTTATGCAGAAATTTGGGTAAGATTAAATTGAGTATTAGTCCTTCTTAAATCCTTTGTGAAGTTATAAACGATAATTAGAGATTAGTTTATAAAACTGTCTTTTATTATAAACTCCTCTATATCAATAAATTGTCACACCCATCCTCATTAGATTAAATACATTTTGTTGAGCAGTTAAACATTGTTTACCTACATTCATTTTTATGATCAATTAAATATTCTGTTTGAATATTTAGTAAGTTGTAATTATTTAAGACTATGCTATTCACTCAATTAAAATCAATTAACTATTTTAGTCAAATAAACAACCCTTTCATTCTATTTGGAAAGTGTTAAAGTTTAAGCACCTATTTTCTAACTGTTCATAACATTGGTCATCAAAAAAAATTTAAAACAAACGAAACATCTTAGATGTTATGGTATGATTAATTAACCTAGAATCATCTCAGAGGACAACATTAGATTGGTGTCGTTTCTGGGGAGCGAATATTGAAGTATATTCCCTTGGACAACGGTTAAGACTTTTCCTTTAAGGTGAATAAAGGAATTGTAGGTTAAAATATTTCACAGTCGACTCCACAAGCCCAAGTTGGCTCCTTCAAAACATACTAGATCTCATTTTGATTCTCAAATTGTTTCTCCATTATATGATCTAGAGAGACTGGTAAGAGAATCCTCTTTTAGAAGGAGACTTGAAGCTTCTGCTTCTTCTTCCATACCATTACAACCTGAAGATATTTCAGCTTCTGATCCCTTTAGATCTATTCCATACCAATTGGAATTGGCTGATTTAACACCTAGGGTTTTAGAACTATTATCTAAAGGGGATGATCTGCAGTCATCTCTCTTAGTCCATTCTTTGGAATCATATAAAATCCCTAAAATATTTTTGGATTCACCCAAGTCAGAAGAAGAATTAGATGTACATTTATCGGAGTTAAAACCCACTAATTTTATCTTCCCCACTCATTATACATTTCCATCTACTTCTGCCCAACCTGAGGAAACTTTTTCTGTATATTCAAACCCTTTGTTTGAAACTAAAGAATAAGTTGAAACAGAGGTTCATAAGCTAGTTATCAAAACACCTTTAAAATTTTTTAGGAATCCTCCACTTTCCCATCCTCCTTCTCCTACCATTACACCTCCAGCTTCACTTACAACTTCACCATATTCCTCCTCATCCTCTACTACATCATCCCCCACCTCTTCTACTGAATCATCTTCATCTTCATCTTCAAATATGGATGAATTTCAACCTATTATTCAAGCTAGGTATGTTTCCTCACATCTTCCTAACCAACTCAATAATTTTCTTGATGATTATTTAAAACACCTACCAAGGTTTAATGGAGAAATTGGGTTGTCTGTTGAAGATCATTTAGCTGCCTTTTTGGATTTTTCTTATAATATGAACATTGAACATGAAGATGTATATATGAGATTATTTTTTCAATC
This sequence comes from Pinus tabuliformis, assembly GCA_031772625.1. NCBI lineage: Eukaryota > Viridiplantae > Streptophyta > Pinopsida > Pinales > Pinaceae > Pinus > Pinus tabuliformis. Next base: position 573,574,682 of record CM062817.1, on the reverse strand, counting down.
ACTAGAGGGGAACATTAGGATCTGGGTTAGGCAAATGAGAGATGATTCAATTCATTCTTGGAATGAATTGACTATCCACTTCACTCTCTTACATAATTTGACGAACTGAAGAGAAACCATGGTGAACAGTGACAAATTTCATAAAAGGATTCAATAAACTTTATCATAAGATGCCACTTGACTGTAAACCACTAGTAGCAGCAACAAAAGTTTGATTTTCTAAAGCATTTGATGATGACTTTGCAGTCATGCTTAGGGAAAGGACATATCATACCCTACAAGACATGCAAACAAATGATATAGAAGTTGAGGCTAATAGGTTAGCATCAGCTAAACTTAAAGCTAAGGCTGAAAAAGATGAAAGGAAAATGAAAATCAAGGAAGAAGGATCTTCCTCAAAAACTAAAAATGAAGATCAAAAGATAGATGAGATCACATCATTACTTAGAAACCTTTCAAATAGAATTTCAAAAATAGAAACTCAGCCTAGAACAATTCAACAAACTGCTACTAGACCTCAAACTCAATTTAGAAGATCCCCCCAAACTCAAATTTTGCAAAAATATTGATCAACAGATCCAATCCTCATTGATGATTGATGACCAACAACCAAAAGACATTGGCCCTATGATTTTTGAAGATATAAATAATTTGTATCATTCATCTTTACAAAATCCTATTGTTTCTCTCCCTTTAAATCAGTCTTCTCAAGTTCAAGAAGACTCACAAATTTCAAAATATCAGGGCTTTTCTGAGTTTTCAATTGCAGAATTGAATAGGAGATATGATCTAAGACCTAGGTTAGGGCCTGGTAGATCTCCAAAAAGCCCCATTATAAATGAACCTCAAATAAAATCCACTGAAACTCGAATAACAACAATCCAACCATTGAATCAAACAACTGAAACAACTCTAATTGATAAAATTGTTTTAACCACTTTCAATGTTGAAATGGAACTGGAAAGAGTTAAAATACCCATTCCTTTATCTAAACTTTCAAATAATCCAGGGTATAAAAACCAAGTTTCTAAATGGATCTAGTCATCTAGTGTTGATGATGAAAGGGATGTAATAAGCCTACAAGATGAAAAACCTTCTATAGTATTTGGTCCCAGCTCAGACATGATTGATGAAAATGTACCACCTTTTTATGTGACTCTAAAAATTTATGATTTCTTGTTATATAACTGCATATTATATTTTGGGTCTTCCCATAATCTGATGAAAAATATAATCATGGACCAGCTGCAATTAGAGGTCACCAGAACTTATCACGATATTTACACTTTTGACTCCAAGAAAGTACCCTATCTTGGACTTATAAAATATCTGGTAGTTACTTTAGCTTGGATCCATCTTAAGAGTGCGGTTTTAGACATTGTAGTCACTAACACCCCTCCCAAATTTGGCATGTTATTATCAAGATCTTGTTTTTCCAAAGTAGGAGGAAGCTTTCAAATGGACATGTCTTATGCTACCATTCATGTATATGGGGGTGAGCATATTAGATTAGATAGAGAAGTAAAATTCATGAATATTGTTTGTAAATCTGATCAAGCCAGAAATCATCCTATTTATCTAATGATCAAGATTTTGGATGTTTTGAATTATCATCAAATAATTCACAAAAACTCAACTTACTAAAACCATCAACATTGATATTTGGAAATTGTACTTTGATGGTTCTTGCTCAAAGGAAGGAGCAAGAAATGGAATTGTATTGATTTCACCAGATAAAGAAAATATTACGCAATCTTATAAGCTTTAATTTGATGTAACTAAGAATGTAGTAGAGTATGAAGCTTTTCTGTTAGGATTGGAATTAGCAAGAAGTCTTAAGGTGCATAATCTAAACTCGGAACTTATTGTCAAACAGGTAAGGAATCTTTGTCAAACTAAGCACCCTAGACTTAGATCTTATAGGAATGAGATTTGGGATTCAATAGATAATTTATTTTCAAAACTCAACATCATTTCTATTCCTATAGATCAAATTATTCATGAAGATTCCTTGGTTGTTTTTGCTAGTTCTTTTAAAGTTCCTGATCAAATTCTTGTCCAATATCAAAATCAAGTTAAGTATAGACCATATATTCCTGAAAATCTTAAGCGTTGGAAATTTTTTGATGATGACAAACAATTAAAATCCTTTTTGCAAGTAATTGATGAGTTTTCAACCCTGCAAGTTGAGGAAGAACAACTTGATAATCATGAAGTTTACAAGGAAAATCAAACACCACAATTTGACTCAAAAATTGCTGATCATATAATTATTCAATTATCTAACAATTTTATTCCAAAAGGGTTAGTCTCTCTTGAGAAGTTCTTTGATCATAATAGTTCTCCCAAAAATCCATTATCAAATTCACTTGAGGAAATTATTTAAATTTGTAATATTGGAAGTTCCAAAGAAATCAAAAATGTTAAAATTTATGCATCCGTGTCAATGGAAGCCAAAGGCAAATATTTAGCCTTCCTTAAATCCTATAAATATTTTTTTCCTGGTCTTATAATGAAATAAAGACATATGATACATCTCCCATTGAACATAAAATCCCATGAAAACTAGAGGCTAAACCTTTTAATAAACAATTAAGGAGAATTAATCTTGTCATTTTCCTCTTCTTGAAAAAGAACTCAAAAAGCTACTTGATGCTAAAATTATAGTTCCATTGAGATATTCCGATTGGGTAGCTAATTTAGTTCCAGTGAGAAAGAAGAGTGGTGAAATTAGACGATGTGTGGATTTTAGGAATTTGAATAAATCATTTTTGAAAGATAATTATCCATTACCCAATATGGATCAATTACTTCAGAAAGTTTCGGGAGCTAATAGAATTTCTATGTTAGATGTTTTTTCTAGATACAATCAGATCATGGTTAGTCCAGAAGATAGAGAAAAGACAAAATTCACTACTCGGGGTACATTCATGTATGCCCGGATGCATTTTGGGTTAACTAATGCTAGAGCTACATTTCAAAGAGCTATGGACTTAACATTTATGGGTAAGACAAACAAATTTTTTGTTATTTATCTTGATGATTTGACTATTTTTTCTAATTCTGATAAAAAAACATTTAAAGCATTTGAGAAAGGTTTTTGAAAGGTGTAGAAAGTTGGGGACTTCTCTTAATCGCAAAAAGTTTTTGTTTGCACTCAAAGAAGGAAAATTGCTTGGCCATATTATTTCTAATGAGGGAGTAGTCATTGATCCTAAAATATTTTCAACTATATAAGCACTTTCATTACCAAGGAATAAGAAGGAAATTTAGGCTTTCCTTGGGAAAATATTTTTTTTAAGAAGGTTTATTCCTAATTATGTTGAAATAGTTAAGGATATCATTGATATGTTGAGAAAGAATCATGAAGTTAAATGGACTATTGTTGCAAGGTACACATTTGATCAGATTAAAAAGGATATTGCAGAAGCTCCCATTTTAGCTAGCCCAGATTATTTTGAACCATTCAATATCTTTTATTTTGCCTCTGAAATTGTCTTGGCTATTGTTATTTTGTAATAAAGATGGAGATGACCAACCTATTGCATTATTGAAAAACAAGCCTATTCTTTAGTTCAAGCCCTGAAAGCTTTTGGAGTCTATCTCCTTCACTCTTATATTATTGCCTATATACCCAATAGTGTTGTTAAAACTGTGTTAACTCAGCTTGATATTGATGGAAGGAGAGGGAGATGGATAACTAAGATTTTAGAGTATGATCTTATTATCAAGACTACCAAGTTGGTAAAGGGACAAGGCCTCGCCAAGATCCTTGCTGAGTCAAATTGTACGATCTTGGGAATAAATTCTATTTTTGCCATCCCAACTGAGAAGAATCCACAAGAACCTTATGCAATCCCATTTAAGAATAATCCACAAGAACCTTCTGAAACCCTAACATAGAAGAATCCACAAGAACCTTCTTTATTAGACTAATCAATTCCGATTCATATTCATGAGAAATTTTTATTATCTGATTCGTACACTAATATTGTCAATTCTCTTAGAGATTTTGAGTGCCCATCTGAATTTACAAAGAATCAATGTAAAACAATGAAGTTTAAGGCCATAAAATACTATATTTTTAATGAAAATCTATATTGGAAGGATCCTCTTAACATCCTTTTACTTTGCTTAACATAAAATGAGACAAAAGGGATTATTGATCAATTTCATGCAGGCATTTTTGGGAGGGCACTATGCTTGGAGGGCTACAACACATGAGATCTTAAGAGCATGAGTTTACTGGCCTATTTTGTTTGCGCAAGTGGGAGCAAAGGTTAGAATTTGTACTCAATGTCAGATGTTTGCTAGAAAGCAGATATTAGTAGCACTTCCATTAGTTCCAATACTAGTCCAAGCAGCTTTCCTTCAATGGGGATTGGATTTCATTGGTGAAATTCATCCTCCATCAAGTAGTCATCACAGATGGATATTGACTATCACATATGACTTTACCAAATGGGTAGAGGCCATTCTAGTTAGAAATGCAACAGATACTGTAGTTATCAAATTTATTGAAGAATACATATCGTCTAGATTTAGATGCCCCCAAAAAATAGTGAGAGACAATGCAACAACATTTAGCAGTGTCAAGATGATTGAATTCTATCAGAAATGTCAAACCATATTGCATCATTCTACTCCATAATATCCACACGGAAATGCACTGGCAGAGTCCTCAAACAAAAGTTTGGTTAAAGTCATAAAGAAAACATTGGAGGATCATAAAAGGAGTTGGGACAGTCATCTCATTTATGCACTTTCGGCCAACAGGATTTCACCAAAGGGATCAACAGGTAAATCTCCTTTTCAGTTTGTTTATGGTAAAGAAGCTATATTTCCCACACATTTAAATTTTCCTATCATGAAGTTTTACAAGAATCAAATGAAGAGCTTGATGATTTCTCTAGAAGGATAAATAAAATTACAGAACTTAATGAAGATAGAGATGAAGTTCATTATAAGCTTCAAAAATATCATAACAAAATGAAAAGCTTGTTTGATAGAAAATCTAGGGAAAGAGATTTTAGGGAAGGTGATTTGGTATTAAGATGGGATGCTAGAAGAGAAGACAAAGGAAAACATGGAAATTTTGATAACCTTTGGTTTGGACCTTTTACCCTTGCTAAGGTTAAGGGTAATAACACTTTCATCCTGTAGAATTTGGAAGGACATTATTCCTCATTTCTTGCCAATGGGAAATACTTGAAGCACTACATTCAGTTTTGAGAGGTTCCCCATTCATTCATCATTGTATATCACAAGAGAGTTTATTTGACATGCAATATGTATTTGTTTCAATAGAGAACCCATTAGCCCGAGGAGAAGGCACATGGATATGCAAGTTATTTGCAACTTGCAGGAGGAAGCAGTCCCCAGTTGGATCCAACATTGTAAAATCATTTATTTTTGATAAGTTAGTTTTTATTTATAAAAGAGCATATGAAAAAATAAAGAATAAAAAAACTGAAAATAAAAAAATAGAAAATAAAAAGAGATGAAATGAAACCCATCAAAAGAAAATCAAAATTTTGTATAAATGAGTCAGTTTAAATGCCACTTCAAAGAAATAAATTGCATTGTAAAAAATTAAGGTTTTGTGTGCATCTGGTTTAAATGCCACAACCTGTTGTTTTATTTGAATCATATTGTTTAATCAATGATCAAATCATTTAAATTTATGTTTCAGAATAGAGAATAAGTTCACCAAATTGTTTAATCTTGGTAGAACATTATTAGATAGGATAGAATAGAATAAATTGTGGCCTAACATTCTCAAAACTTAGCTAAGAGATATAATATATTAAGGATTGGATTGATTAGTAGATAATTACCTCTTAACGGTGATTAATTTGAACTTTTATTATGTCTTAAGCCAAAGTCATAAATGACAAATCAAGTTTATCGTGAAGCGGTAAGCAACTGACACTTTTGGAAGATGATCCACTTCCCCGCCCATATTAACGACGAGGAAGCCATTTCGCACCCCCTTCCACTATTGCATGATAACGGTAGGGGGGTCCGAAAAGCGGTTTTACTTTATGTGGGCCCCTCGCAACATGTCATTCCCTCCTCACTTCACACCCCCCGCTTATTACCACTTACCACTACCCCCCAGTAATCCGCTTATCTACTTGGCGCATATGTCACCCCCCCCAATGTCATTCCATTTCCCTCACCTTCCATTCCGCAACCATTTCACTCCACATTTCCATAACTGTCGCAATCTGCCTATCCATTTCTTCCAGCCGTTATATTCTCTTGTTGGCCATAAATGGAAATCCTCCTGTTCAGTAGCAGTTTCCCTTTAACGATAATGCATTATCTGTTATAAATAAGCCCTTATCCCTGTTACGTGATTTTCCCTCGCTTTGTCTTTTATTCACTAGTTTCATAAGTTTGATTGTTCATTGTTTCTTCTCTGTGGCATAACTAAAATTACCATCACAATGGAGCCTCTTCTCTGCTAGGTATTTTCATTAGTAACCCTTTTGTTATTTCTTCCTCCTAATTCTGTAAATAATGAATCCTAAAAGAAAATACCAGCCTTATGTTAGTCAAACATCATCATGAGAAAATCCCAAAGTATCTGATACCCCAGACCTTGATCACATTTCCTTAGCTGACTAGTTCTTCAAAATTACAGACACAAAGTAAGAATTCGACATGTTTGAATTACACCATTGGTTAAAGCAGACTTACCAGGACTCTGAAGATGAAATCAACTTATGGGAATCTTTATTTCCTGTGTACATGTTTCCTCAGACCCATTTTTTTCCTGACTTGGTCATGTGGTGTCGAGCCAAGTACAATCCCCTACAGAGAACTGTGGTAACCTAGAATGGAGACATTCTTGTATCCATCACCCTTGAACTATCAATAAGATGCTTATTATCCATGAAAAAAATTACCTTAGCTTTTTCTCCACTATTGTCTTAATGGATCTATACTATAAGCTCACTTTCCCCCAAAGAGCTCAAATTTTTGAGATATTTCTTCCATAAGATGATGAAATTCCTAAAAGAACCCTCCTTATCCACAATCCATGTTCCCTAAGAGAGCTAAACACATAATTTCCTTAATTTCTTTCTTGTTAGGTTACCAAACATATCAATGGGTAGATGAAACTATCTTAGTTTATCTATCAATCTTCTCTAAACAAAACAAACCCGCTTTCATGTATAATTACAATCAATTTTTGGCTAAAAGTATGCATGAACAATTGATGAAAATTACTACTGAAGGAATATTCAAATATTCCCCTGCACTAGTTCATATGATTCTTTTTCAACAGGGAGACATGTTGCCTATAACTTTACAAAAGTAGGATGATCAACAAGTGATTCAAGTAGCCACACATTGGACTTCACTGATTAGGAGGAACTCAACTAAGTTCAAGTTTTCAAATTTCATTCACTCTTTTATTCATCCAGTTGCATAGATTCTCAGTAGCTAGACCGAACCTGGGATCAGTATAGAAATCAAAAGGATCCTGCATCTGAGTGACCAAGCCAAGAAAGGGGACTGGTACCTTTACCAACACTACACAGAGATTAGAGTGTATGGCTATGAACTAAATCCATACAAATTGCCCAAATATGTTGCAATGAGAATTTTCTCTCTAGAATATATTAGGAAAATAATTAATATGGATGAACTACATTTCATTTCAAGGAAGAGGAAATCTCAGTTCAAAATCAAGTCAAAAGTAGGGTCATTTATTTGCAATACCAGATCAATAGGTATTGAAGAAAATTTAATACTCAAACCAAGGAGATAGCAGAAAGTGAGCAACACAAAGAAGAAATGCTCAAGCTTATCATTGAGAAAAATGTACATATAAGGACAATGGAAGAGAAAATAGAGAAATTACTTAAAGAAAAAGAAGAATCTGCTCAACTAGCCATAGCTCCAATTACAAATATACCTATTACAGTGTCAAGGACAACAGAGGAATCGACATCAACAACAACAGAGTCTAAACCAACAATAGGAGTTTTAAACAAAGTCATACAGGAGTTGTCTCTCCAAAGACAAGAGAATGAAAGGCTTCACAAGAGATTTAGAATTTGGAGACTCAAAAGATTAATATGTCACTCTTTATGTTGAATAGATGCAGAAGACCCATAGATTGACTAGAAGGATAGAAGAGTTGGAAAATGAGTCATCAATGGCTCATACCTTGGCCGAAGCCAAGGAAAATATTTGGGCAAACATCAGTTAGGCTATAACTAAATTTTTCCCTCTTTAAAAATTATTTTGAATAGGAAGAGCTGATAAATAGGTTCCAGACAAGTATTGAAGAATTTAGAGAACTTCTTAAGGATAAACCAAGTGAAGCCATAGAAATTATTAAAGTTCTAAATTCAAAAGCCAGAGCTGAGTTGGACCAGATTTAGATTGTGGATAGGACTGAAACTATTTTGGAGATTAAGAAGGGTTTTCGGAAAAAGAATATCATGACTCAGTTAGAGATTAAGTGCCAAGACTTGAAAACTATTGTACAAAGGTTTAATTTCAAGTTCAACTTACTCAACCAGAGAGGACTAACATGATTAGTGGCACCGGATGACAAGTTGATTAGTTTGGAGGAATATTGTCAAAAGCTTTATGCAACTGCAACTAATGAACCTAGATTTGCAAGTACAAAGGGTCACCTTACAGGGAAGGAAATTTTAGAAGCTTTGGATTTTGATTTAATAATTAAGTATGAAATCAGTTTTTTTTTGTTAATAAGCCTACTTTTGAAAAGTATACTGAGGTTAATGAAGTCTACATAAAATTGTTTAATCTTTCTATACCAAGTGATGATAGGTGGGATCACTTAAGTGAAATTATCGAGTAACTTTCATCACCAACTGACAGATTGATAGGCAACACATTTTGGGGAACGAATTATTAGCAAATTCCTTAAAGATAGTGCGAACATTCATTAGTTTTAGAATTCTTATTGTTTTGTACTATTTTTGTATTTTTGTTAAAATGTCTCTAGAAGATCTTTCATTTTGTATAAATAACTCTTCCTTCGAGTTATTAAGGGTTGAAACAATGGATGAGATTTCAAAGCAGAATTGTAATCAAGGTGGAGATTTACTTCAAATTAATGAAAGGATTCTGAATTTGCCTCAAATAGTTTGTCTCCTTGTAAGTTTTTCTTATGTGTTCATTTCATTATGTTTTTCTTCATGTATTTAAGTCTTTATGTAGAAATATAGGTAAGATTAAATTGAATATTAGTCCTCTGTAAATCCCCTGTGAAGTTATAAACAATAATTAGAGATTAGTTTATAACATTGTCTGTTATTATAAACTCCTCTATATCAATAAATGGTCACACCCATCTGAATTAGATTAAATACATTTTGTTGGGTAGGTAAACATTGTCTACCTGCATTCGTTCTTATGATCAATTAAATATTCTTTTTGAATATATAGTAAGTTGTAATTATTTAACACTTTCTTATTCACTTAATTAAAATCAATTAACTATTTTAGACAAATAAACAACCCTTTCATTCTATTTGGCAAGTGTTAAAGTTTAAGCACCTATTTTCAAACTATTCATAACATTGGTCATCCAAAAAACTTTAAAACAAACAAAACATTTTAGATGCTTTGGCATGATTAATTAACCTAGAATCATCTCAGAGGACAACATCAGATTGGCACCATTGTCGGGGAGCGAAAATTGAAGTATTTTCCCTGGGACAATGATTAAGACTTTTCCTTTAAGGTGAATAAAGGAATTGTAGGTTAAAATCTTTCACCTGACAACTCCACAAGCCCAAGTTGGCTCCTTCAAAACATACCAGATCTCATTATGATTCTCAAATTATTTCTCCATTATCTGATCTAGAGAGACTGGTAAGAGAAGCCTCTTTTAGAAGGAGACTTGAAGCTTCTGCTTCTTCTTCTGTACCACTATAGCCTGAAGATATTTCAACTTTTGATCCCTTTAGGTCTGTTCCATCCAAATTAGACTTGGCTGATCTAACACCTAGGGTTTTAGAACTATTATCTAAATGGGTTGATCTGCAGTCATCTCTCTTAGTCCATTATTTGGAATCATATAAAATCCCTGAAATATTTTCGAATTCACCCAAGTCAGAAGAAGAATTAGATGTACATTTATCAGAGTTAAAACCTACTGATTTTATCTCCCCCACTCATTATACATTTCCATCTACTTCTACCCAACCTAAGGAAACTTTTTCTGTATATTCAAACCCTTTGTTTGAAAATAAAGAAGAAGTTGAAACAGAGGTTCAAAAGCTAGTTATCAAAACAACTTTAAAAACTTTTAGGAATCCTCCACTTTCCCATCCTCCTCCTCCTACCATTACACCTCCATATTCACCTACAACTTCACCATCTTCCTCCTCATCCTCTACTACATCATCTCCCACCTCTTCTACTGATTCATCTTCATCTTCATCTTCAAATATGGTTGTCTTTCAACCTATTATTCAAGCTAGGTATGTTGCCTTACATCTTCCTAACCAACTCAATAATTTTTCTGATGGGTATTTAAAACACCTACAAAGGTTTAAAGGAGAAATTGGTTTGTTTGCTAAGATACTTTAGCCACCTTTTTGGATTTCGCTGATAATATGAACATTGAACATGAAGATGTATGTATGAGATTATTTGTTCAATCATTAGAGGGGAACATTAGGATTTGGTTTAGACAACTGAGAGTTGATTCAATTCATTCTTGGAATGAATTAACTACCATATTTAAGAATCAATGGGGTGTTAAGAAGGATCTAGTTTACTATCTTACAAAATTTCAAGAATTGAAAAGAAACCATGGTGAACCAGTGGCAGACTTCATAAAAAGATTCAATAAACTTTATAATAAGATTCCACCTAATTGTAAACCACCAGTGGCAGCAACAAAAGCTCGATTTTCTAAAGAATTTGATGATGACTTTGCAGTCATGCTTTAGGGAAAGGACATCTCATACCCTACAAGACATGCAAACAAATGCTATAGAAGTTGAGGCTAATAGGTCAGCATCAGCTAAACTTAAGCTAAGGCTGAAAAAGATGAAAGGAAAATGAAAATCAAGGAAGAAGGATCTTCCTCAAAAACTAAAAATGAAGATCAAAAGATAGATGAGATCACATCATTACATAGTAACCTTTCAAATAGAATTTCAAAAATTGAAGCTCTTTCTAGAACAATTCGAAAAACTGTTGCTAGACCTTAAACTCAATTTAGAAGAGCCCCCCAAACTCAAATTTTACAAAGACCAAATAGTGATCAACAGATCTAACCCCCATTGATGATTGATGAGCAGCAACCAGAAGACATTGGCCCTTTGATTTATGAAGATATAAATAATCTGGATCATTCATCTTTACAAAATCCTATTGTTTCTCTCCCATTAAATCAGTCTTCTCAAGATCAAGACTCTCAAATTTCAAAATATGAGGCCTTTTATGAGTTTTTAATTGCAGAATTGAATAGGAGATACAATCTAAGACCTAAATCAGGGCCTGGTAGACCTCCAAAAAGGCCCATTGTAAATGAACCTGAAATCAAATCCACTGAAACTAACAACAACAATTCAACCATTGAATCAAACAGATGAAACAACTCTAATTGATAAAACTTTTTTAACCACTTTCAATGTTTTGCTTGTATGTCGATTCCTTTTTATAAATAATAATAGTAATAGTCTTTTTAAAATAAAATTATAATTTAGTTAATTTCTTTGAATTTTTAATTTTTTCGCAATGTGAAATGTATTATAAGATATGAGATGAGTGTTTTGAATTTAATTTATATGATTACACTAATTAAAATGTTTTATGTTTTAGAAATAATTTTATTTGAAATAATAAAAAAAATTGTCAGCTTGGTAGGACTACATCTTCATCATGTCCAACTTTTCACCTCGATGGGGGGGGTAGCACAAGATTTGAAGCCACTTGAACCCAAGGCTTCCGGTTCAGTGAGACTTCATTTCCATGACCATTGCCAATTGAGCTACCCGAAGTGGACAAAACTATAATTTTAATAAGTAGACAGTATAATTTTATAATTTAAAAGTTAAATAATTTTTAATTATTTCCAAAATTATAAAACCATTTTAGATTATCTTAACTTTGCATGTACTAAACTTTAAAAAGATATAAAAAAAAATTTAAGTTCAGAAAACATTTGCACCTCCAGAAATTTGATTATTTTCTGTATTTAGTAAATTTGGAGATATATATATATATATATATATATATATATATATATATATATATATATATATATATATATATATATATATATATCTATTATATATATATATATATATATAATGAATTTGTTATTAATATTTATTTATTATTATTATTATTGAATTGATCTCACATTATGTTACGGGCAACTTGGAAAGCCCAACACGTGACACCCCCATGGGCATTGAGCTCCCTAGCATGCCCAGCACGCGATGCCCACATGGGTGCCTAGGCACCCCACCTTCGTGCGGGTGTGCACAGGGCAGGGGTGTTCTCTCCGTTGTGAAAATCAATGAACACAAATCATTAGCTCATCAATGAAAACAAAATATTATCATTTATTATTTCCATGATGAAAGATCAATATTTAATTATAAACCCGCTTTTAACACCTAAACAATAAATTACTTAATTTTCCAAAAATCATTCTGAGACACCCTTGTTGGAACTCAGTTCATGGGAAATCATGGGACGACATTACTTCTTTTGTGCGAGCATCCCTTGCCAAGTTGAGTTGACCCATAATCTTGTCGCATGGGCACCTCTATTGGGTGGGCGCCCTGGCATGCCTAGCACGTGATGCCTGCATGAGCGGTCGGTGCCCTGACATGCTTGACACACGATGCCCCCATGGGCGTTGGGCGCCTTGGCGTGCCCGACACAGAATGCCCCCATGGGCACTCAATGCCCTAGCACTAGTACAATAACAAAAAGATTCATAAATATAACAAAAAAAACTATTGCAATAAGAAGAATGCTTTACCAATGCACACATTTACTTGATTAACCATGTATAAAAAGGTTTTGTCAACTTTAATTTGAAAAAAAGAAAGAATTACACATCTTATTGTAAAATGAACCATTTTGCTAAATAAAATTTGCTTATATATAACTGAATGTTAAAAATAATAATGAAGAATTTATTATCAAGCAACTTAATAGAATTGGAATAATCTCAAATCCCTAAGAAATTGGTGGGCGCAAAGCCTCTTGGAAATTTGCTTATATGTAAATGAATGCTATATTTAATAATGAGGAACTTATCATGGAAAAAACTTGTTAGAATTGGAATAATCTCAAATCTTTAGGAAATTGGTGGGCGGGGAGCCATTGGCAATTTGCTTATATGTAAATGAATGCTATATTTAATAATGAGGAACTTATTATGGAAACACTTGTTAGAATTGGAATAATCTCAGATCTTTAGGAAATTGGTGGGCTAGGAGCCACTTGGTACGAATCTAATTTTTTAAATTTATTAAAAGTCAATAAACATTGTAATACACTAAAAGTCTTGATAAACATTGAGACTAAGCATATCTCTTGAGAATCTAGATCATCAATTAAAAAATAAAATAAAAAATTAACAAATTTTCATCTACCTTAAATTAAAATAAAAAACCTTGGATGATTATTTAATTTTATTATATGTAAATTTATACACCTTAAAAATATTGTGTATATTGTAAAAATTATAAAAAAAAAAATCCCACGTGCATCGTAAGTAATTTTGGTTGGAATATTGAAGAAACAATGGAATTGAGGGAATTTCGACCAAAAGAGTATAGAGAATCCCCGATTAAACAGTTAATTTTTCGGTTAGAATAGTGACGTAATAGGTAGATCTCTGCAGTAGTTTGAAGTGATCTGAGTTTTAAGAATTTAGTATTTTGAGAGTTTTGATTATATATATATATATATATATATTTCTGAGGTATTTAGTATTTTGGGAGTTTAGATTATTTTGATATTTTGGAGTTTTTAAATTTTTATTTTTATTTAAATTTTGGGAGATTTTTTTTATAAAAAATAATGTTTATAAAAATTAAAATTAAAATTAAATTATGTTTTAGTTAATAAATTATTAAATTAATTATATAAAGATGTTTTTTTAATTTATTATGGAAGAGATGTTGTAATGTCTTGTTATGTAAACATTTTGATATTGTCAAAAATAAAATCAGCATAGATTTATTTTAAATAAAGATGTAACATGAGCCAAGAGGGATCAAATTTATTCAGGTACAAACATTTTTAGAGTGCAAATTACAATGTGTAATTTTTCATTGCTTAAATTGTATTTTTGAATATATATATATATATATATATATATATATATATATATATATATATATATATGACTAAATAAATGTTTTAACCATAAAAATTTATTTTTTTCATGATATATACAAAAAGTTTTTAGAATGATATATAATATACACATAATTAACATTAAAATATTTTACATAACATGTAAATCGAGACATCTTATCAGGGCAAATTAAAATGATTTATTTATTATTAATATATTTTTAATTATTTGTCAATATTAATTCATATTAAAATAGTTTATTGATAACTCACATTGATCACTAGTTTTAAAATATTTTACAATTTTTTCCTATATATATATAGATATATATGAAGTTGATATCCACATAAATTAGTTAACATAGATCTTCAAATAGTTTGTTTAAGTTTAATAATAATAATAGTAATAATATCCATTTTTAAGATCACCCAAATTGGTGTACGAGACCCCTTTGTTTGTGGGACAAGGGACCCATCTCAGCGGAGCGATTTGACTACTAAGTCTACGAAGGCATACATACTCTACCCCCTCTGGTTTTGAAACTGTGACCTCTTAGGAGGAAACACATGCTCTTAAACAAATTAATCATACAATTTTTTTTTAATTACTGTACAACATAGTCCACATTATTTTTCTAATTAGGTTACAACAGATTCATTTTCTTTTATTATAGTGTGACATTATTTTTCTATTTAGAACTGAGTTTTTTTATTTTTACTTTAAAGGGGCATGTGTCAACTCAATGTATGCACCTACGGATGGACATATTTACACATCCTCTCGCATTGGGTTTTATTTTCTTTTATTATAGTGTGACATTATTTTTCTATTTAGAACTAAATTTTTTATTTTTATTTTAAAGGGGCCAACTCAATGTACGCACCTATGGATGGACATATTTACACATCCCCTCATACTGGGTTTCATTTTATTTTATTATAGTCTTAGATTATTTTTCTATTTAGAACCAAATTTTTTATTTTTATTTTAAAGGGGCACGTGTCAACTTAATGTACGGATGGACATATTTACACATCCCCTTATACTAGGTTGTAGAATGAGCCTCTTGGTTCAATAAGAGACACTATCCAACCCAAAATAAAAGAGTGTGTAAGGAAAATAAACACAAATGGTATTTTGTTGAGAGAAAAGCACACTTCCCTACAATAACAATTGACAGTTTCTCCTTTTTAATCATATGAAATTTATAATGTTAGATAAACATAAAAATAAAAATAAAAATGATAAAAAAAAGA
The DNA here is from genome assembly GCA_031772625.1 of Pinus tabuliformis. NCBI lineage: Eukaryota > Viridiplantae > Streptophyta > Pinopsida > Pinales > Pinaceae > Pinus > Pinus tabuliformis. The sequence continues at coordinate 573,559,094 of CM062817.1, read as the reverse complement.
AAATAAAATAAAAGAATCAAATTAATAACAATAAAAAAATATTATATATAATTATAATTAATAATTAAACTTAATCCATTCTAATTTAGAATAAAATTTAATTTTTTATTTTTTTTGAAAACTTAATAAATACAAAGTAATAAATACAAAATTAAAATAAATGCAAAGTTAAAATAAATGTAAATAGATGTACATCATATTTTTCTCACTAGTCACACAGTGGCAAATATGGATATGTGGAAGTAAAAAATGAAATTAATGTTGTTAGTATTTTACTTTTAATTTTTTGTAATTACTAAAGGATATAGAAAAAGAATAGTTACAATAAATAAATAAATAATGAATTTCTTTTATATAATTCCGGAAATGGTTAATAGTCAAAACAGAATGAAGATCTAAAGAAAGTTTGGGAAACAACTGGAGGTAGTTATTATTTAGTTTCCTTTATTCTAAGTCTTGGAGATAAAAAGGGCTCCTGAGGGACGATTAAGGGAGGAACCACTTGAAGAAGAAGGATGCATGAAAACTATAGGAGTATTTCTAGAGCTAGTTGGAGACCAACAGAAATTTCTCCAGTCAGATTGATTTCTAAGAAGTTCAAGACTAGACTCGAGTCTTGAGGTTTGGAAGTATAACCTTGACACGTTACATCCATCTATGCCAAACATCTTTCTAGGGGGGGAATATGGACATAATTTCTGGTTCCATTGGAAGGGCAGACTCGTCTCATTCTGGTTCTAAACTCTTAATCATCTAAGGAATTTCAGATAAATACATTACTCACTAATTCTAATGATAGAATAAAGTTGTTAATAATATGTTACACTGTGAATTCATTTATGAATGGAAAGCAGCAAAGGTCTAGTTGTTACCTTTTAGAAGTTTTTCTTTATAGTTCCTTCTTAAAATGGAAGTTAGCCAACAGTAAAGGTTTAAGGGTACATTACTCACTGATTCTAATGATAGAATAAAGTTGTTAATAATATGTTACACTATGAATTCATTTATGAATGGAAAGCAACAAAGGTCTAGTTGTTACTTTTCAGAAGTTTTTCTTTATAGTTCCTTCTTAAAATGGAAGTTAGCCAGTAGTAAAGGTTTAATGGTTAGTGTGTGCCTATAAATAAGTCAATCCTTGTTAAGAGGAAGACTATAGACAATGTTGTTGATAATAAAATGCATAATCTGTTACTGCTATTAAAATATTTATTGAGCATGTTACTATTGGTTAAGGAATTGTTGAATTAAAAAAAAAAAAGCAGTTCCTAATACCCACCAGGTGAAAGGACTTTCCTAGAGTTATGAGAAATTTCAATTACAAGTATTATGTCTGTAATACAAAAACATTTTTGCATAGCATTCAGGAAATTGAAATGTAATCACACTAAGAATGATAATAAGCATGTATACAGATACAAGTACAACTTATTACTACTTGAGTTCAACTAGAACAAGTAACAAAGGGAGACTTTCCACTAAATTGTGAACATAAACTATACCACTTTGTATTCGGGTTAACATGCTCAAATTTATTTTCGGGCCATAGAAACAAAACACCGAAACGAATTACCCGGATTTACCTCTTGGTCAGTCCCGTTAGGACAACAAGTGGTTCCAGGTAGAGCTGAATGTAGCACATGAAACTCACATTTTAAAAGAAAGGAAACCTGGGTATCAGGTGCATCTTTAAGCTATGAGAAAATTAACTCGCAGGGCTTGGAGTTGATCCCACAATCGACCAATAGTGGAGACAAGATCTATAAATACACATCAATCCTAGAAAATAACTGGTGACCAAGCTAGAGTGGAGGGTATCAAGCAAGGGTTAACGACAACCTCTACCTTATCAACAAGGGGAGTCTCTCCGCCATTTCTAACTATGTATGCAATGAAAATCAGTTTAGTTGGAGGGAAGCATTTATAATTTACAAGAAAGAAAATGAAGACAAGTCAGTTTGGTTGCAACAGATCGAAAACTAACTATCCATTCAATTGACTAAGCAAAAAGTAGTTTAACCAACAGCATAACTTCCTCAATTAAAAAAACATATATACATATCTGATACATCCAATACGAACAATAGTACTCTAAACTTAGGAACATCACGGTATACAGTTAAGTATGGCAATCATAACCAGAGAATATAAAACCCTCAACACAATCCAGCCAAAGGAGAAGCCGGTGTGTAAACCCTCATACAATATTATGAGCAAAGAACGAACAGAAAATTGAAAAAACAATAATTAACGAAATACAGGGCAAGAGCCCAAGGGTTTTCCCGTAGTCCAAGCACAATAACATAGTCCTTCAGGGACTGTCAACAAGTCGAATTGCAACAAAAACCAAGAGTTATATGATTGCCCACTTGGTAGCGTTGAAGCAACATTGCTGGATAGCTGGTAGAATCGATGAACTTAGTGTTATCCCTATAACCTGCAAACCCAAAAAACCTATAGATTAGGTTCAATAAGTATAACTCGGCTAAGGAAAATGAAGGAAGTTGGTTAAATAAATCTAAAAAATACAACAACTTAACCCATTACCTGTGCCGACAGTGAATGAAGAAACGCCATGTTGTAAAATATTGTATGCAGTGTGTCAATATGGTGTCCAAGCTGAATCCAGAGTGGAATGGAGTTGGGCGGCTGAGGTATGTCAAGTTTGCAGAGGCTTCGTACTCCTCCCGTCGGAGAAGGGAAACCATGGAACAAGCGTTGCAGAACCAAGCTACGTAGTGGAGACGAGGGAAAATGAGATCTGTATGCAGCAACCCAACAATTAGTTACCTTAACCCTTTCGCAAACGATCTTAGCCGTCGGAAGAACATGGGCCAAGACCATTGCTGGATCGCTACTGTGTGGTGGTATGAGGGGTGCACACCTAGTGGCAAGCCTTAGAATGTGAGTTCCACCCAACAGTAGTTAATAGCTTAAGTATTGTAAGTAAGCTCGACTGTAAACACATTGAAAACACACAATAGAATGTATTAAAGGCATGCATATCTTCAGATAATGTGTTTCTTAGATTCAATTATGAAGGTTGTAGATATCTGTTAAACTATGCCAATTAACCATTCCATGAATATAAAATTCATTGCAATTAAGTAGTAAGTAATGCATAGTCATTTTAAATAAACAAACAAAAAAATATTTTTGTTATTCTATTGTTTGAGTTAATTTGTATGTGACAAGTGCTATCAGAGCCTTCAGGTTGCTAGACTGAGGCCTGAATGGATAATTATAGAATAACAAAAGTAATTATGATGCACAAAGGAAGAACGTTGATGTGTCATGAGATGAGGAGCACGATCTGCCCCCTTCAAAGGGACAACCAAACATAACCCAGAGGTATGGGTATAGTTGGGGGAGCCAAATCAGAACATAAACATTGCACTACTGGAAACAGTCCAGCAACTACGATAAGAGATGTTGAACTTACGAGTAGACAGTGAAATATTACGATTGGAGAAGGAAAATATTATGAAGAGTTTGTTGGATAGGAAGAACGAAAGGAATCCTAATCCCAGTTAGGATGAGAAAAATAGAGTAGAGTCACATAGACATCAAGAGGAGTGTCTGGAGTCTGAGGGAGGGCGAACTTGCCATGAAGAAGAATCTGATAATTTATATGATAAGAAGGGATTTAAAAGATAGAAAACTGAACTTCAAGGGGAATTCAAAAAGATTAATCCACCAATCTACAATGGAGAGGTTGAGGGAATGATAGAGGCCTGGTTAATCAACATGAACAAATACTTCCAAATATACGAATACGATGATAATTAGAAGGCAAGGTTAGCTATATACCAGTTGCAAGGTAAGGCCACTTTGTGGTGTGAAGAAATTAAAACAGTCAAGGAAATTGATGAACAAGAAGTCATGTGGGAGCAATCCCAGAAGCATGGACAAATATCTGACTAAGCAGTTCTATGATGATAAGGAAAAAGAGTTTCATGACCTGAAACTGGGACAAAAATCTATGGATGAGTTCATAGCTAAGTTTACCTCCCTGTTGAGATATGTCCCTTACATTCGGGAAGAGAAGGCTAAAGTCCAGCGCTTCATCAGTAATTTACCGATTTATATGAAGGAGAAGTTGGAATTTGACAATCCTAAAACGATGGATGAAGCGGTTAGAAAGGCTCAAATCTTCTATCAGAAGATGAAGCAGAAGGATGAAGATGCCAAAAATTGGACAAGTAAGAAAGGGCAAAGAAATTTCCCAACTAGTAAGAGCATGAAAAATTCCAATACCAGGTATCCAGGTCAAAAAGGACCAAGCAGACCTATAAATAAGAAGAAACAAAGGTATAGACCCCAAAGTGAAGTGAAACAAAGTGAATCTTCTAGCAGGCTAGAAACTAATTAGGTTCCTAAACCTCCTTTAGAGTGTTAGGGTTGTGGGGAACCCCATTAATATAAAAAATGTCCCCATCGAGGGAGATATGAATTAGTTACAAATGTTTAAGAAGCTTCTACTATTGGTGATACAGAAAGGAACATACCAAGGATTAACACTACGTTAGAGGATCGCCAGGAAGAATATCAACCATCGATGGTGGAACTGGAAGGTAAAATATTCAACCACCTTGTTTCCATTTTGACAAATCCGGGTGAAAGCTTAAGCTATGTTATCCCAAGAGTAGTTGATTTATGTCATTTGACAAGTATAAAGTTTAGAAATCCTTGGCTGGTCTAGTTAGCGACAGGAGCTAAGAGAAGAGTTAATGCAAAGATAGATGATTGTGTAATTGAATTGGTTGGGTGACATATCAATACCAATTTAAATGTGCTACCATTAGGTTCCTATAATGTACTAATAGGTATGGACTAGTTGGAGTAGCATTGAACCTTAGTAGATTGTAAGGGAAAGACAATTAATTTACTGTCTGACAATGGCAGGAGAGTAGAAATTCAGGGTATTAGAAGAGAAGTTAAGTTACAACCCATTACAACTCACCAATTAGGGAAAATTATGCGTAAAGGTTGTCAAATTTACGCAGTCCAGGTATGATACACTAACTCTAAAGATAAAATATCTGTTTTGGACAGCATACCAATTGTTCAAGAATTTAAGGATGTCTTTCTGGAAGATATTTTGGGATTACCACCTAAAAGGAATCTTGATTTTACTGTAGAGTTGATCCCTGGAGTTGCTTCAGTTTCAAAATCTCCTTGTAGAATGAGTGTTCCAGAGCTAATAGAGTTAAAAATGCAGCTTCAAGAACTATTCGATAGGGGTTATATTAGACCCAGTGTATCCCCTTGGGGAGCCTTGGTTTTATTTGTGACGAAAAAGGATGGTACTCTGAAATTATGCATAGCTTATAGGCAACTGAATAAATTAACCATAAAAAACAAGTACCCCTTACCTCGAATGAACGATTTATTTGACCAAGTGAAGGGTGTTGTGGTATTTTCAAAAATGGATTTATGGTCCAGTTATCATATTCATATTAAAGACAAAGATATATATAAAACAACGTTTAGAACGTGTTATGGTCATTATGAGTTCATGGTACTTCCATTCGGACTCACTAATGCCTCGACAACATTTATGAGTATGATGAATGGGAATTTTCACCCCTTTTTTAGATAAATTCATTATCATTTTCATTGATGATATCCTGGTGTATTCCAAGAGTGTGGAAGAAAATATGGAACGCCTACAAATAATATTGTAGACTCTAAGATAAAACCATCTCTATGCCAAGTTTAGCAAATGTGATTTTTTTAGGGATCAAATTCAGTATTTGGGACACATTATTTCCTTCGCTGGCATAGCGTAGATCCGAAGAAGATCGAGACTATCATGAACTGGCTTGTTCCAACCAGTGTGGCAGATTTACGCTCTTTTACGGGTCTTGTTGGATATTACAGATGATTTATAAAAGGATTCTCCAAAGTAGCATATCCAATCACCTCTTTGCAGAAAAAGGAAAAAGTTTTAAATGGTAAACGGATTGTCAAAGGTTGAAGCATTTCCTTACCACTGCACTTGTGTTAAAAATTTGAGACCCAGAGGAAGATTTTATACTATGTATTGATGTTTGTAAAGAAGGCGTGGGCGGAGTTTTAATACAAACAGATAAAGTAATTTCTTACGAATCTCGAAAGTTAAAAGATCATGAGCAGAAATATTTTGATTATGACTTGGAGCTAACTGTTGTTGTTTGTGCCTTAAAGGTATGGCTTCACTACTTTTTGGGAAAGATATTCTTACTTAGGATGGATCATAGCCCCCTAACAAACTTCTTTAGTCAACCCACCCTAAATGCGCGCCAAGCAAGATAGACTGCATTCTTAAGTGAATTTGATTTTGAAGTCAAACACTTGAAGGGAAGGGAGAACCGAGTAGTAAAAGCATTGAGCAGGAAGTTGCATCATGTCTATGAAATTTCATTTAGTTGAGTGGAATTTATTTATTTTTATCAACTTGGGGTGTTTCGAAACTGCTGCCCAAGTCTGGGGAACTCGGTGTTTCCAGGTCGCGGCAAACCCTGAATCGCCCGAGAGTCTGTGGAACTTCGGATTTCCATGTCGTGGGGCCATGAAGAGCCACCAAAGTTCGGGGAACTCGGGGTGTCCATTTCGCAGCGCGATGAAAACTGCTACCCAAGTTAGTGGACACACACGGGTTTTCCATTTCGCATCACAACAAAAATTGCTACCCAAGTCTGGGAAATGCGGTGTAAGGACCTGCGGTTCTGTTTCTCCCCGTCGGTGCGAAGTGTGAACTCTACGACCGAAATGTGCGAAGGGACATAAGAATAATGCACATTAGAGGTGGAGCGATGGTTGGTTTATAGCGTCGGAGCGTTTGGCATAACCCACGGGCCGACTTACATGTTGGGGCGACTTGAACGAAGGATTGTTTGTTGACCAACAATCAGATGGCAAGTTTGCGATGCGTAAGGGCATTTTGGCACGCAGTGGTCGAGTCAGCATGGGCAACGACTCGCCCAACCGCTCGTATAAATATGGCAAGGCATTGGAGCATTTGGCATTCATTCGAACATGAGCATTCGGTGATCAAGAAAAAAGTGCGAAGTAGTGGAGCAGGTCGCAAAAGAGGCCTGGGCATATATGCACCTGCTTTGGGGCAAGCACACACGATACGCACAGGGTTCGATTATCGGGTGAGGGCGCAGGTAAGGAAGGCACCCGTCATTCGGTGTGACACGGGTGTCTCGGGTAGGTTGCCCGCCCGTTGTGCAGCAGTAAACGAGGTTCGGTTGAGGAGTACGATTGGCAGCTCGTGTGAGGGCGCGACCACCCAGCTCGGGCAAGGAACTCGGTTGGCACACGGAGGTGTTTCCTATTTGTAAAATTGGCTAAGTATGAAACTTAGTGTTTCCCAAGTATAATTGTAAAGCCTCGTAAACATTGTAGAGTTGAATAATATATTGTATTCGGGCAGACTCATTGTAATCTTGGATGGGGTAGGACCGGTTGTATATCAACTCACACTACCTAGTCACATTCGAGTGCATAATGTATTTCATGTTTCCCTTTTAAAGAAGTATATATATGATCCTCGGAACATCATAAATTGGCAAGATATTCAAGTAAAGGAATATTGAAGTATATGTATGTTTGTAATTTTTTTTATATCTCTAGATATATATTTAGATGCCAAGTTTATGACAGTTGGATGATGGTAGGTTGAACCGAAAAGATAATTCCTGGTAGATCCCCTGTGCATACTCGATCAAAGAGAAGTAACATTGCGGAGACGAGCTATCATCCAGGTTAAAGTGCAATGGAAGTAGGAGGCATACCCCGGACTATTCTAGGAGAAGCTAGAAGATTAAACACTGAGGACGGTGTTCCACATGAAGGGGGGAAGACGTAAAACCCCTAGATGTGGAAGTAAGAGCTGAAACTATTGTTGTTAATATTTTACTTTTAAACTTTTGTAATTACAAAAGGAAATAGAAAAATAACAGTTACAATAAATAAATAATGAATTTCTTTTATATAATTCGGGAATGGTTAAAAGTCAAAACGTAATGAAGATTCAAGATGATCTAAAGAAAGTTTGGGAAACAATTGGAGGTAGTTATTATTCAGTTTCCTTTATTCTAAGTCTTGGAGATAAAAAGAGCTCCTGAGGGACAATTAGGGGGTTGGCCACCAGAAGGGAGGAACCACTCGAGGAAGAAGGGAGGAACCACTCGAGGAAGAAGGATACGTGAAAACTGCAAGAGTATTTCCAAAGTTGGTTGGGGACCAGCGGAAATTTCTCCAGTTAGATTGATTTCTAAGAAGTTCCAGACTAGAGTCAAGGTTGCATCTAGCTATGCCAAATGACTTTCTAGAGGGAGAATCTAGACGTAATTGTCATTTCCATTGGAAGGGCGAACTGGTCTCATTCTGGTTCCGAACACTTAATTATCTAAGAAATTTCAAATAAGTACCTTACTCACTGATTCTAATGGTAGAATAAAGTTGTTAATAATATGTTACACTGTGAATTCATTTATGAACCGAAAGCAACAAAGGTCTAGTTGTTACTTTTCAGAAGTTTTTCTTTGTAGTTCTTTCTTAAAATGGAAGTTAGGCCAAAGTAAAGGTTTAAGGGCTAGTACCAAATGACAGTGCCTGTAAATAAGTCAATCCTTGTTAGGAGGAAGACTATAGACAATGTGCTGATAATAAATGTGTAATATGTTACTGCATTAAAAAATTTGTCGAGTGTGTTACTCTTGTTTAAGGAATTGCCGAATTAAAAAAAAGAAAAAATGTCCCTAATAGTGACCACGTGAATGGATTTTCCTAGAATTATGAGCAATTTCAACTACAAGTATTATAACTCTAATACAGAAAACATTTTTGCATAGCATACAGGAAATTTAAATGTAATCAAACTAAGAACGATAATAATCATGTATACAGATACAAGTACAACTTATTACTACTCGAGTTCAACTAGAAGAAGTAACAAAGGGAGACTTTTAACTGAATTTTGAGCATAAATTATACCACTCTGTATTCGGGTTCACATGCTCAAATTTATTTATAGGCCATAGAAACGTAACACCGAAAAGACCTACCCGAATTCATATTGTGGCCAGTCCCCTTAGGACAGTAAGGAAGCGGTTCCAGGTGGAGCTGAATGTAGAAAACTCGCATTTTAAAAGAAAGGAAACCTGGGTATCGGGTGCAGTTTTAAGTTGTGAGAAAATTAACTCGTAGGGCTTGGAGTTGATCCCACAGTCGACCTAAAAATAACCGGTGAACTGACTCAAGCTAGAGATGAGGGTATCAAGCAAGGGTTTACGACAATCTCGACCTTATCAACAAGGGGAGTCTCGCCGCCATTTCTAACTATGTATGCAACGAAAATCAATAGCTGGAGGGAAGCCTTTATAAGTTACAAGAAAGAAAATGAAGACAAGTTGGTTTGGTTGCAACATATCAAAAACTAACTTTCCACATATCCGACACATCCAATACGAACAGTAGTATTGTAAAATTAGGAACATCACTGTATATAGTTAAGTATGGCAATCATCACTAGAGGATATAAAACCCTCAATGCAATCCGGCCAAAGGAGAAGCCGGTGTGGAAACCCTCATACGATATTATGAGCAAAGACCGAACGAAAAAACAGAAAAATGATAATTAACCAAATACAAGACAAGAACTTGAGGGTTTTCTGGTAGTCCAAGCACAGGAACATATTCCTTCGAGGACTATCAACAAGTCGAATTGAAACAAGAACCCAGAGCTATGTGATTTCCCACCTAGTAGCGTCGAAGAAACGTTGATGGATAGTTGGTAGAGCCGACAAACTTAGTGTTTGCCCTGTAACCTGCAAACGCAACAAACCTGTAGGTCAGGTTCAATAATTATAACTCAGGCCAAGGAAAATGAAGGAAGCTAGTTAAATAAATGTAAAAAAAATAAAATAACAACTTAACCAATTATCTGTGTCGGCGGTGAATGAAGAAACCCCATGTTGTAAAAGACTATGCAATATGTCAATATGGCGTCCAAGCTGAATCCATAGAGGAATGGACTTGGGGGGTTGAGGTATGTCAAGTTTGTAGAGGATTCGTACTCCTGCCGTGGAAGGGAAACCATGGAATGAGGGTTGCAAAGCCAAGCTACGTCGTGGAAAGGAGGGAAAATGAGCTCTGTACGCAACAACCCAGCAAGTAGTTACCATAACGCTTTCACAAACGATCTTAACCGTCGGATGAATGCGGGTCAATACCATGGCTAGATCACTGTCGTGTAGTGGTATGAGGGGTGAACACCTGGTGGCAAGCCTCACAATGGGAAGTCCACCCAGCGTTGGTTAATATCTTACTGTAAATACATTGAAAACACACAGCGAGATGTATTAAAGGAATGCATAGCTTTGGAAATGTACCACTTAGATTCGATATTGGAGGGTATACATATCTTTTCAACTATGCCAATTAACCATTCCATGACAATAACATTCATTGCAATTAAGTAGTAAGGATTTCACGGTCATTTTAAATAAACAAACAAAAAAACATTTTTGTTATTGTATTGTTTGAGTTAATTTGTATGTGACATTTCCATTCGTTCAAATCTAAAATTTCCCCGACTGAAGACGCAAGTGATTACGCATGATTCATACGTATTTTTAATACGTGCTCGCCTGTAATGCATTCAGTTTTGTTTTGAGGAAACAAAATTCGTTGACTGTAGACTAGCAATTGCCCTAAAAAAGTGTAAAAGACGCCCATAGAATTTTTAAATTGGAAAAATAGTTTGGAGAACCTATTTTTAAATATGTATATCATATATATTGAAAAATTTAAATTTTATATAAATATTGTAAGAGATGATATTTTAATTTTATTATATGTAATAAGTTGTATATATTTATATATAATTATTTAAATTAAAATATTATAAAAGATGATATTTTAGTTTTATGGAACTTTATTATTATGTATAATTAATTGTATAAATTTATATATAATTATTTAAATTATATAACTATTGAAAACCACCATTTAAATTTTAAATAATGCAACTATTTTATCTCATGATATAATATTTAAACTCAAATTATTTTCTCTAAATATCCCCAATCAGAGTTCCATGTTTCCATGTGAAAGACTTGTAAACAACTAGTACTTTCAAACACACTAACAAATATATTTCCAAACTACAAAATTAGTCGTGTTTCCTGAATATGGATATACAATTAATAATCGTCATTGGTATTTGTTTTAGAAGACTTCTTCAAAGAACTACTTAGAGGTTACATAAACAAAAAAAGGTCTTATTTTGCTTACAGATTCATTAATCCATTGAATCGTCCTATAAAAGGTCTTATTTTGTTTAGAGATTCATTAATCCATTGAATCGTCCTATAAGATTCCTTCAAGAGTACCATTGTGGCATGTTAGCTGTAAACAAATGTGTAAATATTTAAACTTACCCTATATGTTCCACAGCAAATCGAAGAAAAAGATAGGGGCATTTTTGGCAACAGTTGTTGGTACATGAGGGCCCTTGATTCTCCTCGAGAAAAAGAGGGATGAGGGAGAATGCAAATATGAACTAAATAAATAAATGCAATAGACAAGTAAATGCTTCATAGGAGGTAGACATTAAAGCTCATAAATGTAGTCATAGATAGCCTCAAATTCTGAACCTCACATGCCATCATTTTGGACTAAGAAAAATAAAGAATACTTCATTAAACTTGGTATCCATCCTTCTGCATATTGAGTACACAATGAGGTATTGAGTACATGAACCCTTATTGATAACTGCTTGGAAGAAATTACATTTGAGATGTGATTGGAGAGTACTAATCTCTTGAAGTCTTCTTACTGCTCGGAAGAAGTTACATTTGAGATGTGACTGGAGAGTACTAATCTCTTGAAGTCTTCTTGCAAAGTTCATATTTTCATGGAATCACAACTCTATATTTTCTATCCTACCAATTAATGAGTGTTAATATTTCAAAAGGACCTAATTGGCTAGAAGCATGTAGGTATCATAAAACTCATTTCCTATGTTATATAATACAAATAAATTTAATTATATAGTTGGAAAATGAAAAGTAATATTTTTAAAATTTGAATTTAAATAATGGTTTTTAAAAAAAATTGTTTTAAGTGTTATTTTCTATTTCAGTTTCTTAAACTAGTCTTATTTTTGTTATTTAAACTAGTCTTCTTTCTTATGTTATATAATATAAATAAATTTAGTTATATAGTTGGAAAATTAAAAATAATATTTTTAAAATATGAGTTTAAATAATTGTTTTAAAAAAAAAATGTTTTAAGTGTTAATTTTGGAGTTGTCTTGATTTCTGTTATTTAAACTAGTCTTATTTCTTATGTTATATAATAAGAATAAATTTAATTATATAGTTGGAAAATGAAAAATAATATTTTTAAAATGTGAGTTTAAATAATTGTTTTAAAAAAAATATTTTCAATTTTATTTTTTGAGTTGTCTTGATTTTGTTATTTAAACTAGTTTTTTTTACTATAGATATGGATTCTGCACCCTTAAAAAAATCTTGATTTTTGTTATTTAAACATGTTTTTTTAGTATATATATATATATATATATAGAGAGAGAGAGAGAGAGAGAGAGAGAGAGAGAGTAAATATCAAATATCAAATATTTGAATAAAAAATTAAAATACTTAGATAAATAGTGTTAAACACACATGGGCAGCAAGAGAAAATAGGAAAGATAAAACATGAGAGTGCATTTTTTATTAACAATTGATATACATTTATAGTACATATTGTGACCGTTGGGTTTTACATCCCAAGGTCTCTTGAACTCCTTTTGTCTATTCAGCTTTCACTCTAACCCATTTAGGATTAGGTGTCCAACATTCCCCCCCTTAATCCGAAGGGTTATGTATGAGTCCAAGAAGAGAGCTGAAATACAAAATGTGCAAAAATGCATGGCAGCACTAAGCTGAATGTTCTCTCTGAAATGTTGGTATAAAGGGCAGTGGTTTAAGGATGACCACCAACACTGGAACACTTAGTGCAGTTCCTGGAACTCTTCCAAAGTGTCAAGAAGCTGAAGTCTTCTACTAGAGGAAGTGATCCTATTATTTTAAAGAGGGAAACCTTCAACCATGAAAGGGAGGTCTCACCCCGCATAAAAGGGAGAACTTCAACCTGAAAAGGGAAGTCTCAATCTGTGATGGTTTAAGGATGACCAACAACTCTAGAATGCTTAATGCAATTCCTGGAACACTTCCAAAACTGACAAGAAGCTGGAGTCTTCTGCTAGAGGAAGTGTTCTCAATTTTGATCCTGGAATTCTTCCGAAACTGGCAAGAAGTTGAAGTCTTCTGCTAGAGGAAGTGTCCCAGATTGCCAACTGAAGGCATGTTCACAGGCATCTTTGTTTCTGGCTACAACTCTGAAACTGGTGTGGCAGGTTGTGGCTCAAGCTCACTTGATGTGGCTTTGAAGCTTATAGATGACCATCATTTCCCCCCCTGTCAGATACAAGGTGAGATGATGGAGAAAACTCAACTGCAAGACTGTTCAATACTCTAGAACAAGTTCTGACATGTGTTTGGAATATCTTCTTGGCTGTTGATGCCCATTGCCAAGAAGCGATCCATCCAAGATGAATCTTTGTTCTTGCAGGATGTTTATTTCTGAAGCATATGTGTGAAGAATGACTGGTTTTATGACAGTGCTTACATGGATGAAGATCAAAACAGTGATCTTTCAAATGGCCAACTCGGTCACAGTGTTGGCATTTCACAATATGTTGTTGTTGCTTTGGAAGATGGGCAGAGTGTGGAACAGCTGAAGCTGAACCGTCATGAGGAGAAGGTGAACTGTCATGAATAAATCCAGCACTTTGAAACTGAATGGGCTTTGAGTAGTCTGGAATATGAAAGGACAAGTCCTTGTCATATCCAAAACCGGTTATGTGCTTGTTGTAGACAAGTTGTTCCCAAGGTCTGATGATGGGCTTGGGAAGTGCAAGCTGAACTTATGCATCTACATGTAACCTTGCTGCTTTATCTGAATGAACTATAACATTATTGACTTGCTGCTGATGGGTGGTTGTCTCAATGTTCTGAACAGAAACAGATTCAGAATGATGACTATTTTGATGTAGCTCTTCTTGTTGTAGCTGTGATTCAAGCTGCAAAAAATCGATCTTTTCCTGTGCATTTTGTAGACATGTCTGAATTTCTGAGAGAGATCCTTTGCTTATTTGTAATGTGTCATCAACAGTAGATTGTATAAGAGTTTTTACGAACTCTAATACCTCACTGTTTCTGGCCATTTTTCTTCAATGTCAGATTTACACCTTAAAAGCTTATCACAATTATTACTTAATGCATAAAAGTAATATCCACTCATAGTACACAGCAATATTTTGTATAAATGTGCAGCAAATGAATCAGGGAATCAATGCATATATATGTAGACAGAAACTATAATGGATAATGCCACAATTGGGGCAGCAGCAACTGCAAACTTGCTTGGATCCTTCAAGTACTCCTTCAAAAATGATGGCTATCAAAACACTATGTCATGGGAATTTAATATCAACGCATACCCATCACAACTCATAAAGTTGCATTAACTATATTCCATATTACATATAATTTCATTGCATCAAATGTGTATGCACAATATTCAATAGATGCACATATATTATGATCAGTGACTCCAACGCACAACAGAATTATTTTAATGCATTTTCAATGGAAATCAAGTAACACATCACCATAAATTAAAGTAGGATTTGAATGCACAGTGAAGGATCTCCCAACCAGACTTCTTCCCAATAGTGTTTTTGACTCCTTCAAAATATAGCGACGTTATTGAGACTATTACTCATCAATGCCCATTTTCTCTTGATTGTTTCTTGTTCAGCTCTTAGTGCATCAATGAACTCATCAAATGGAACAACGTTGTTTTAATGACATCAATGTTATCTCGTAGCGTTCACCACAGTCTTCACAACATTAAATTTAGGCAACGTTCACCACGGTCTTCACAGCATTCAATCTAGGTAGCATTCCACGTTATTCACAGCAGTTTCACCACGGTTCTCAGCAGAATTTCAAAAATTCCATCTTCCAGCGCAACCTTCAAATATACTCTTGATTTTGATGCAAAGAAAGCAAAGCCCGAGCGCCATTCAAGGCTCAAGCTCTTTCCCTTGTGTGACTGTGGAATTTCGACATTGTCAGTCTGCAAGGGACTAACGCAATCAGGAGTTGAACTCACTACAACTTGCACAACAAGAAGTTTTCATTCAACGCATAATAGTAGGTATTTATACACGGCATTTAGTTGAACATACAACCAACACATCATACATTCAACGCACAGTTCTAAATTGTTCAACGTCGAGCCAATATACCACCCTCAATGCACAAGATTTCAACAAGTTCATATATAGCGTACAGCAGTTCATATTCCATATATACGCATCATTCAACAGCGTTAAAACAACGTTAAACACACATGCTTTTTACTAAAAAATGTGCCATTATCGATGCTTCTGGCCTCTAATAAAATGACCTCTTCATAGAAGGAATGAAGAATTGAATGCTATGGGTACGCACCCATGAGAGAACGTTGCATACCATTGTCTTTCAGTCCCATCTCATCACCACTATAATTTCCCTGCAACTAATGAAATTATAAAATCTGCAGAAAACTCTGTGGATCCATGATATTAAAAACAAACCCGTGACAAACTGAAACAATCTTCAAATGGGGTAGCAACGAGAGTATCCGTTACACAGCTAAGCGAAGTTTTTGATGAAGCTGGAGTTGGAAAAACGACAGTTTGTCAATTACATAAACATTACATGATAGGTCGGGGGAGTCCAAGAGTTTTTAAACGGATGCTATGATCTATAATGTCTGATACTACTCAACAATTCAAACGTTGCGTTAAAATGGGACAGCGTTACCAATGGGACAACATTACCATTTAATACCATTCAATACCACGCAGAGATACCATTCGCATAAAATGTTGATACAATTCAATATCACACAGAGATACCATTCAATACCACGCAGAGATATCACATAACAGTCAAGCTTTAAATACAGCAGACAAAGATGCCTCAAGGATGATGATCCTTATGTGCGAAAGACGGCTGCTATATGTGTTGCTAAACTTATGATATTAATGCTGAACTGGTGGAGGATAGAGGGTTTCTAGAGACTCTTAAGGACTTGATTTCAGACAGCAATCCCATGGTTGTAGCGAATGCCGTGGCAGCACTGGCAGAGATCCAAGAAAACAGTAGTAGAGCAATATTTGAAATTACTAGTCACACACTTTTTAAACTTTTGGCAGCGCTCAATGAATGCACTGAATGGGGTCAAGTGTTTATACTAGATGCTCTTTCAAAATACAAGGCAAGTGATGCCCGAGATGCAGAGAACATTGTTGAACGTGTAACTCCTCGTCTTCAGCATGCCAACTGTGCAGTTGTACTTTCGGCTGTGAAGGTGATCCCAGAATTGTCAGCGTACTGTCAAATTCTTGCATATACAAAAGCGGTGTATACCGAAAACTACAGATCCCCTTCAACGCATCCGTCTCCCACGCATATACCACTCAATAATCCATTGATACTACAAACGCATTCAATATCGAACCATAACGCATTCAACAGGAGCTGGACCAGCGTTCAATTATCAGCATGTCAGGCCAGTTCAACGCACAACATTAATATTCAAACGCATTCAACGCTATTCAATGCATCAATGCATCAACCTTCAACGCACCAACAAAGGGCAGAGGAATATGGCAGAGAATGCATGAGTTACTGGGTAAAAAATGTTAAACGCATACCAATTCACTGAAAAAACGCAGAGGACAGAGGGACAACGCTCAGTGGATTAGTTAAGAAAGACAGAGGACAGCGCTGGCAGAGGCAGGTTATCTCAGGTCTGAGGGGAATAAGGCAGAGTCAGAGGTCAGGTAACGCAGAACTGACATATATATAGAGACCACAAAACAAATGGCTCAAGTTGGAGCAGGACCAGCAATCGCCCGCTTTGATATCATGTTAAACACACATGGGCAGCAAGAGAAAATAGGAAAGATAAAACATGAGAGTGCATTTTTTATTAACAATTGATATACATTTATAGTACATATTGTGACCGTTGGGTTTCACATCCTAAAGTCTCTTGGACTCCTTTTGTCCATTCAGCTTCCACACTAATCTTAATATAAATAGGTTACTCATTCTTAATATAAATTAATATAAATAACTAAAAAACTAAACATGTAAAAATAAAATAGCTAATAAATTAAGCAATGGTGGTAATTGTGTGAGTAGAGGTGCATTTGATCAAGAAAAAGTTAAACATAATGAATAATCTTTCCAAAAACACTATATTTTATTGAAATTTTATTAATATAAATTATATAATGAATAATCTTTCCAAAAAGACTATAATTAATAAAATTAATTTTAATAATCTTTTATATAATGTAATTTTGACATGAATAATATAATATTAAGATGTAAATTTGAAAAGATTATTAGGTTAAATTATAAATAAATCAATTAAAAATAAATAATAAATTTAAAAAAGATTTAATTACCAAAAATTTAATCTAATAGTGACTTATGCATTAATATTTCCAAAGATTTATTTTAAATTTTAAAAATAAAAATTTACATATTTTTTAACATTTATTTTAAAAATAATGATTTACATATTTTTTAACCTTTTAAAAATGGTAATTTAGATATTTAACAATGTTATAAATTAGTTAATTTAAATTACATTTAAACTTATGTAGTTAAGGAAACAAATTATTCACCAAAATATTAAACATAAAAAAAAAATTAACTTTTTTTTTAATATATTATATAAGATATAGTCTAACTTACAATGAAATAGTACAATTTAAAGTAGGAATATAAAATAATTTTAAAATGCATAAATAGATATTTTTCTTTAAAATGCATAAATAGATTGAATAAATTGAAAAACCCTAAAACACTAAAATTTTATAGGTTAAACAACTTCAACCCACGTTTTTCAAAATTTATACCAAATTTTTATTTAAAAATATAAATGAAATTACACCTATTATATAATACTCATTAAAATTAGTAAATTTAATTTTCATTGAGATGGGAAACCTTCCTATCCTAAACGGTGTTATCTTAAAATGCCATTTGCTGGAAGATGACCCTATAACGAGTTTATGGATTCATAACTTGAGATGTCGGATAATTGCAGAAGCGATGTCATCTTCTTCCGCAACCGCAAGCACCGCCTTGACCTGTATTTCCAGAACTC
The DNA here is from genome assembly GCA_031772625.1 of Pinus tabuliformis. Taxonomy (NCBI): domain Eukaryota; kingdom Viridiplantae; phylum Streptophyta; class Pinopsida; order Pinales; family Pinaceae; genus Pinus; species Pinus tabuliformis. The sequence continues at coordinate 573,540,797 of CM062817.1, read as the reverse complement.
AACTGCTGATTGCTAATAATATAACTTAATCAAAATTATTTCTATCTGCAAAGCAAGTAACGTCAGAATTGTTGTTTTCGCATTGCACAACTACGAAGTACCAACAATTCAACCTAATCTGGATAATTTATGTTCTACAAATGAAGTAATATCAGGAGGACCTTGCGCATTGCACAAGCGCTGATAAGGTGATAACAGTGCATTAGTTTGGGTCTCCACTTCATGCGTATAAGTGGCAACTGCGTCTCCCTGTACGTGTGTAATTGGTACACCATTTCCCACTGCATAAACAAAAATAAGAATTTAATCAAGATGTAAATATAATACATGTGAAGAGATATATAACATTTTTTTTTGGGCAGATGAAACTTAAAAGTGTGTAGTTATTGTTATTTTTTTCTTCCACAAACTCATTGCTTATATTGCTTATAGTCCATTGAAACAAGATTGCTACAGAATTTATTGACAAATGAACCTTCATTTTATGCAAAGCCATTCCATCAGTTAATAGACTTATAGTCCATTGAAGCAAGATTATAGTCCATTGAAGCAAGATTGTTACAAAATTTATTGACAAATGAACCTTCATTTTATGCAAACCCATTCCATCAATTAATAAACGGGTTAATTATTCAAACAAGAGTGGAAGATGCAGATGCCGAGGCTCTTCCATTATTTGCAAGTCAACATCGCTTGTCACTGAACGATAATTTCAGAAGTTACTGCTTGGCAGATGGATAAACGAACTAAGCTGGTATTAAGCACCAATTGCAATATGTTATCGAAAAGTGGTATAGTTGTCAAAGCATTATGTTATATATTACTAAATTATATACAATAAACACATTAATTTTCTTTTTAAACAACATATTATCAATTATCCATATTCTTGCAAATTTTAGCAAATGACATGAAATTGAGCAAAAAAATCTATTTTTACGAGATTGGTAGCCATGCCCACAACAATTTATAGGCTGTTGGCTTGAAAATATACTTTCTTACTTGATTGTTTGTTTGAAAAAATTACATGGATCAATTGTATTGGTCAGTTAAGTTATGAATTTCATAAAGTGTTGGTAAGAATTTTGTTTAACAATCCAGTTATGAACAGAATATAAAGACTATACCTGAAGGTTTTTTGGAGTCTTACATATTATGATTGGGATTTAAAAGTTCATATTCCCATGTATGAAAGACAACTCAGGACAACCAAGCTAACTGATGGGAATAAACATTTGGGCAATCTCTGAAATACAACCCAATAAATGAATGAAATATTAAAATTACAGATGCATATACAATCAACAATGAAGGGCTAAGAGCGAGGCATGCACATGCACAAGAAACTTGTTGTAAAGAAGAAAATTGAGAAAAATGAACTTTGGGTTATAATATATTTCCTTGTCTAATGAGAATTGCTAAGATGCTTGCTCAAAACATGGGGAGTGAAAAAATATTCACACCCCAAAAAAAGAACTATGTTTGGTAGCCATACCAACCAAACATGTAAAGTACAGTAAAGCTTAAGGTAGAATTCATACTTGGTGTTGGAATGGTGAGAAGGCGCACCCTGACATGTAAGAGAATCAGAGTTTGGCCTCACATTAAAACCTATTTACAAGTTAAGTAACCATGGAGATTCAACCCAGTTTACCATGGATATTCTTATTTCTTAAATAAGCTTTGTTAAAATACCATGACTTAATAATACAACATCCCCAAAAAAACCATAACTCATGTTCATATCACATTGTTTTTAGTTAATCAAATTACGTTAAGGAAGAGAAAATGCATAACCCCTTTTAAAATAAATCTCAATCTTTAATTTGTGACTATTACTAAATCTAGCACAACCATATAAATTAAAGAGTTGCTAAATGCTCATAAGTATCCATCCATACTTCATTACATATCAAAAAATAATAAAAACTAAGTAATGATGGAGATTTATCTCCACTTTACCATGGACATTATTAATATATAAATAGATTTTTTACAATACCATGGTCCAATATCATGGATTATCAATATCACATGCCCAAAAACCCATAATTCACTCCATATGACACTGATCGATATGATATTTTTTAATTAATCAATTTAATTAAAAGAGGAGATAAATGTCCACCATTGATTTGTGTATGCTACTATGAATATTCTAGAATATTCCATGGAAGTTAAATCCATACCTTCCATTCTGTCACACATATATTGAAGAGTGATGTATTCAAATCAAATACTATTTCATTTTTTTATTTGAAACATATTAGAGAGGGATGTATTCAAATCAACTACAATTTCATTTTTTTATTTGAAACACATTAGAGAGCTATGTATTCAAATCAAATACAATTTCATTTTTTTTATTTGAAACATATTGAAGAGCAATACATTCAAATACAAATACAATTACATGCTCAAAAAACCATAACTTATGTTTTATATGACACATATGGTTTTTAATTTACCAATTTAATTAAAAAAACAGAAAGGAGATTACTATCTTGGATCTATGACTACTATTAAAAAAATTCTAAAATATTACGTAGAGGTTAACTCTCTATCATTCACTTAATAATTATTAGTAATTAAATTAAAATTCTAGAGACCTATTTCAAAATAAACATATCTATAAGTAATAATAAAAAATTGTAAGTCAATATTCTATTAATGTTGGAAAAAGGAGTACATAGAATCCATCCCAAAATAGTGAACGTGTCCTTCATAGTGAGCCATCCATGTCTCGAGCTTTTCTACTTTCTCCATGAGTTGGCTTTTCCCCCGCCAGACCACAACCAGTCTTTCCCGAAGTTGACTTTGAAAGTAATGCAACTGCTCTAGAGATGCCATTTGTACCGCATGATCCTCGCACAAAATTTGTTATGTGGTTGCCACCCTGTCCATGAAACTGGCAATGAGAGTGCGACAGTTCTCCAAGAAGCAGTGCTAGAGACCTTACCCCTCCTGAGCCTTGGGTGCTACCGGCCCACGCTTTGCCCTGCTGCCATGAATGTTTTTGCCCCTGTGAGTCTGCCCACGGTCGTGTGACCCTTCACCTCTACTCACCCCTCGTTTACTACCTCCGCGACCTCCTCACACAACTATATTGCCTTTCCACACACGCCCAACCATTTTTCCACCCCGAGGGGGCATCACTGTGACCAGAGCTTGGTATGTCACCCCTTCAGAGGCAAGGGTAGTAGGGGAGGAAGAGTAGCCCCTTTGCGCCAGTGGTTTCATAGCTTGCCATGGCAGAGACATTCCTTGAACAGGCACCAAACACCAGAATTTCCACCTGAAAGAACACTCCTTGCAAACAGAAGACCTGAGCAACACCACCAAGAATAACACGAATTCACCAAGATGGCTCCTTCTACCCAAAATGGACCTCCCCCACTAGATAATCCTGACACCTCCACCTTCTAGAATACCACCAATGATGGATCACCACCTAGGGATAGGGGAGTTGTTTTTGTCCCGAGACAATCAAAAAGTCGGCCACCATCTATAAATTTGACAACCATAAACAATAGGCGAACCCATCAGTCCCCATCGTACCAGAAATCACTATTAGAGCAGGAGCACTTGGGCTTCCTCCTTCGACTGCGAGGTTTCCTTCCCGACGAGCTCAACCACCCTATAAGAATGAAGTAGAACATATAACCTCACTGCAAGGAGTTTTTCTTATGTTCACAGTATTTCCGTCTGCCACCAATAACTAGGATTCCCAACCGCAAGGATTTAACAAGCCCACTACCCTATATATTTCCTTAGCAAGCAACCACACTCTGTTTCCAATGAGCGTCGACCTACGGTGCATCCTCCTCCTTCCTAACAACCACCATGACTTCCAACACCATATTTAAATGCAGATATAAATGCCTGGTGCATTCATTGTGCATTGCCTTAACACTTCACCACTGCCACATAGACGTTGAATCACTGCTCACAAAAACGGTTGACATTAAAAAGGTACCTCTCCTTTTGAATTATTGACCGGAGAATCCACAGTAAGAATATTTTTACACCAACGTTTCGAATCCCAAATGGGATCCATCATCAGGGTATGAGAATGATGATAAAAGAAGAGTAGAATGGAAAGGATAAATACTCATGAGGGTAACATTTTTAAGGAGCAGCACAGGTCGGCTGAATCTAAATTTATTATAATTTAATTTTTATTTTTAAATTTATTTTTCAATTTTTAATAAAATTATTTTTATTTATTTAATAGAAATTTTATTAAAATTTTTAATTTTAATAACAAGGTTCATAACCTATAGAATAAGAAGGAAAAAGAACTAATACTAAATTTTTTATAAAAGATTGACAGATCCCGGACTCATTCAGCTTAGAAGCGCCTAGCCTAGAGAGATCTTTCCTTAAATAGGAGGATGGATGCGAAAATGTGAAAGGACTGAAAAGTCATCCCTCCCATTGTATCCACTTATTTTCACACATGAGAAGCAAACTCCATATGCTACCCTAGTCTCACCCCATCTGGGATATAGATATAATTAATTTAACTCAAACCCTATTAAAATAATATTTAACACTAATACTTCAAAAAAACAAACTCTAACATATTTTATTATAATAATGTTAGGTGAGGAAAATGAAATTTATTCAATCCTTAATAAAAAAGTAAAGAAAAATAGAAACTTGATTTCTAAATAATATTAATAAAACAATGTATTGTATAAATATTTTATTTTCTCAATTATGATATAGATTTGTAAATTTACATAAAATTATTCATGACTTATATGGTGGTGGACACAAATTGATTTAGAATAAATTCAATGTTTGTTTTAAATTAAATAGATGGATAAATTTAATTAATCATATATACATATATATGAACACTAATTAAAATATTTTTAGCATTTCAATATTTAATCATTAATATGACTGTAATGTATTTCAAATATATTAATATAATTTTTTAATCATTATTCATTTTAATATTTAATTATTAATATGATTATAATGTATTTCAAATATATTAATAGAAATTTTGTTATTATTAGTGGCAAATGCAAGTTATAATGTTTAATTTTGAAAAACAAATATTTATTTTTTAATATTATTGAAAAGATTATTTCCAAATATTTATTGAACCATAACTTTGAGACATTATATGCAACCTGTTTGCCATGTGGACATATGATTCATGTTTATTTACCATAATTTATGGATGTATTTGTAATGTTTATGTCATGACTTTTAAATATGTGCAATGAATTTTCATCTTTAAGCTTAATTATTTATGTTTTCTTCAACGCTTTAACATGTATGGGTAAAAGTGTAAATGTGCAAACTTACTAGTAGTTACTACCCACCAAAAATCTATGTAAGTCCTTATCCTTAGGAAATTAACTTTTCCACTTCATATAACAATTTGCAATTTTTCTAGCATGACTGTGATGCCTTGTAGCACTTGTTAATATATGGATAGATATCAAAATGAAATGATAGATCTCATATTTCCAAATTAAAAAAGCATAAATGTTAACTAAATTATAACTTTATTTTAAATTATTACTATTAATTATAAAAATTAAAAAAAAAAAAACTAATATAAGAGTTATATATATATATATAACAAGATTCTTAACCATGGAGATGCACTCCACTTTACTATAGAGATTTTTAATATGTAAATAGGCTTTTCTACAATACCATGGGCCAATATCACCATTTACCAATACCACATGCCCATTTTGGAATAGGGCTTCTAGAATTTAATTTAATTATTAGGTGGATGGTAGGGTTTTAACCTCCATAGAATATTCTTAGTCGTAGTCACAAATCAAAGGTTGATATTTATCTCAAAAGTAGTTATGACCCTTTGACTTTTTTAATTAAATTTATAGATTGAAACATGGAAGAATTAAGTGTTTGAGACTTGGGGCATATTCTTTGGTCATGCCCATTTTTAATATGGATGGTGCAAACGAACAACACAATAAGACAAGGAAGCCATTGAAATTTCCTAAGTCTAGGGATATGTAATTTTATTTGTTTTCTTTATTTTTAATCATTTTTCCATTAATTTTCCTTTGAACAAGAATTTGGAATACTTGGAAGAAGTCCAACCACAAGTAAATTTGAAGTTGAAACCAATAGCCTCAAGAGAAGCATATATGTAACACAATTTAAAGACAACATTGGAGGTTCTTGATTCCTTAACAACTAATTTACACATGCTTGGGGAGGAAGTCATGGACAATTTAGTTTGTTAAAGTGAATCCCATATTGGATTTTAGGTAAAGAATTTTTGCAATTGTTGGAGGTGGCCTTAGAGGCCACTTGCTATATTTATTCACTTAGCAAAGCTATGTGTAACTCATTGGATAGAAATAGGCATTGGAGTATAAGGCACCTACAAGGATGCAAATTTTAGTGGAAGGATAAATGAAGGAGGAGTCATTTTCTTAGAAGGATGAAACTTGCAATGGTAGTAGGCCATCTTATTCCCCGTATCAATGTTGGTTGTTTTCCAAGAAGTATGATAATGGGTAAGGTGGTGCTAGTGCACGAGTGCCTTGAAGAACTTGTTGAGTTGTAGGGGGAAACTCGATAAATTTTAGGAAGGGGGAGAAGACATTTCCTTTAGGTAGCAAAGATGATAGTGAAAAATAATGGATGCTCACTTGGGGATCAAGGGATTCCAATTTTGAGTATATGGATGGATACAATGAAGGAGTCAACACAAGAAATGTGTGAATTCTACCTAAAGCTTCAGAGAAGAAAGTAGACCAAGTTGACAAGGAACATGTTCACCCACCATTCTATATGGGGACCCAGAATAAGCTAGAGTACTCTTTGGGTGGTTGAGGATGATTTTCGTGATGACTTGGAGATCATGATATCATTGGTTAAAGGTGATGGAAGTATTGTTGTGGGTCTACCTATCTTAGCCAAGAGGTACAGAAGTATTTCAATTGAATCATCTGAGTTATGGGACTTTACACATACTATTGGAGTGCTTGAGAGCAATGGTTGTGATTCTAACATACAACCCTCCTCTTGACTATAGAGATTAGCAAGATTAATTTCTTATGAGTTGGAAATGGAGCCTAGGTGCACCAAATAAAGGTGCCAAGTTCAATGAAAATTTTGGAAAGTTGAGTTGAAGATCTAGGTATGGTTTCGGGAGAACAATCCACCAAAGAAGTCCCTTCACATCTAGGTATCAAAATTTATTTTATGGCTATTTCTTTTCATGTAATATTTTTCGTCATGAGATAATAGATTGTAGAGCCCATGTAAGAAATAAATATATAAGGAATAAAAGTAGGGGATCATATAACTTCTCAATGAACGGTTTTGTGAGCAACAATCCTATGTTTTAATGGTAATGCTATTAAAAATTACAATTCATTTCCCCCTGTTTTGCTCTACAACAACCCCCCATTTCATACCAATTATTATTCACAAAACTATAATATGAAATGGGTCCCTTTTTATTTTTAATTGGTATCAACTTTGTATCATTCAAAAAAGGTCCAAAAACAAATTGAAAACATTACAAAAACCATTTTTTTACAAATCAATAATATAAATGATTAATCTTTTATCATTGCGATAAAGCAATCGCAAGATCGCATATCGAAATGACAAAGGAGGCATAACTTAAAGGCCCATTTGGTTTTCTCCGACGCGATAACATGCAATAGGCTATCGGATATCGGCAATAATAAGTTCCCATAACAAAAGTGCCTCCCGCTCTGATGCGATGCGATATCGCAATCGATAATCGGGGATATACCATGCATGCTTTCTAAAGTGCCCTAGTTAATACTCCCGATGCGATGCGATGCGATATCGCTATCGGCGATCGGGAATTCCAAAAGGTGTCAATATAAATATTTAAGTTTTCCCCCGACGCCCGATTGCGATAAAGCCAAAGCGCAAACTCCAAAAACTGTTAAAGCAGGGATATTACAATTAATTCATATTAAAGGCCTTATCTTTCAAACAGTGATTCACCTGCACTCAACCGCCAAAACATCCAAGGCACGCTTAAACAAATAATTCGGCCGATAAGCGATATGATGGGCATTTAAAGGATTGGCAGGTTTTAATGGCCATTTAATGAAATAGTAAATTTAAAAAATCTTCTCATAGATTGTATCCGCGGCCACTTTAAGTTAATCCTTCATCGTGCATTGAGCAATATATCTCACTCATATTTGGTTTTTGCTACCAATTCTCTATGTTACGCTTTTTTCCACTACTGTGCAGAATTCTTTCGAAGTAATAGATTCAAGCATAATGGGGAAGAAGTCTAAGAAAACCGCAATCACTTTCGCTGCACCAGCCACAGGACAAGTTGTCGCTGATCCAGCAACTAAAAAGAAAGGATTGATTTCTGATACTACATGTTCAGGACTTGGCAAGACCACTTGGCAAAGTACCTATAATTTGATCGAGGCCGAAGAACCAAAGGTAACGACAGTACAAGCTACAGCAGGTTCCAGTCGAAAATCTGATGGTACTTTAAAAGACTTGGCTGACTCTTTCCTTCATCGGATAGTAGCTCGGGAACAAATTCTCCCATATACGGATGTAATGAAATGGGAAATTGAGGAAATCCCAATCACAGACAGAACCTTCTGCACCAGAGATGGGAGAATCTTCGGTTCATTCAAGGCTAATGATTTGAGGCAAATGTATCATTTGCCTGAGCTAGAGAAAAAGTACAACAAGTCATTTCTGGAGAAATTCTGAAATGAGAACGAAACTGAATCCGAAACCATTCGGGAGTGGAGGCAAAATCCGGCGAAACATAAGCATGAAACCTCTGGTAAGTACTCTGTTGATTCTCTATGTTCTCCGTATTGTTATGCTGGGATAATGATGTGTAGATTGTGGGGGTTGCACGATTCCGCTAATTTCACCATTGAAATGGTTCCCTTGATGGAAGTGGCGTGTAATAGTGAGATAATGGATTGGGCAACCATACTATCAGATAAGCTAGCGACAACAGTTCTTAGTTTTAGAACTAAAACTTCCATCTTCGAAAGGCTTATACCCCCATTCTACTACAATGCTTATATACTAGATAACTTGTGTTTTAATTCTGAGTTTCCTGTACTCGGCTAGAGGTGGACTACACAAGACCCCACGCCAATTCACATATACCATCAGAAATTATGGAAGACTTCCTATAAGCACCATTTATACCAAGTCTGCAACAGCTTCATGCTATCCATTCATTATTCTATTTTTAATAAACCTGATCCCAAAATTTCTTACCAAGCAGGGATTGATTTGACATCAATAGGAAGATGGTTCGGAGAGGAGAAATTTACTTATGTAAGAATTTTCGGGAGCCAAGCCGAACCTCATGTCCTTCCTTTGTACATACCTGATAAACTGCTGGCAAGGGAGATAGCCTATCAGATTATTGCCGAAGGAGTTACACAAACTCTGAAGAAAAATAAGAAGCAGGTCTGGCCCTCCTTTCCTCTAAGATGTGGTGTCTATACTTTGCATGATTTCAAACATGCAGAAAAAGAAGCTATGAAGATGAAGTCATTAACTCTAGCAACTCTCCTTAATAGGAGATTTGATCCCAACAAGGTCGCCTATAATGCACTCGAACAGGCCAAATTGACAAAGTTTGATCATATAGAAGATAAGTTTGATGACCTATTCTCCTCAACTGAATCAATGTATCAAGTTAGATCGCTGGCCATAATGGAATACAAAGATGAAGGGTTAGTTGAATTCAACAGACTTAGAGAACAGAGGTTGCAAACTCTGCCTCTAGATCTGTTGGCAACAACCCCAGCAACAGGACCAAGCGAGCCTGAACAGCAACATCCTAAGGAACCTCCAGTTACAACAGAAGAACAGGAGAAAGTGCAAGAGAAAACCCAGACTAAAGAGCAGGAACAGAGCAACATAGAGGTAAATGTAGATACTCAAATTGATCCCAAATTTCTCCAGGAATGGCAGCAATTTGATTCAATTATCAGTAGTCTTGAATGCTCAAAGGACACCGAAACTTCAAAACAGACAGATACACAGGAGACCACTTCAAAACAGGTTCCAAGTGGAACCAGCGGCCTACCCAGTTCGAAGGAAGTAGAAATAATCCCAAAGGATCCCTCCGATCAAATTATCTTGCAGATAGAAGAAATTCCTCCCTTGGATGTCTTCTATAGCCCGAGACACAAAGTTGTGGTAAAACGACAGAGGAAGAGGAGAAGGACTGATCAAACTTCCCTATTCCCAGAACAAACAGTCATGGGCAATGTAGTTTGGAAGGAGAAATTTGACCCCTCTGATGACCTAACAAAACTATCACAATATGTTGGAGCCTATTCGGCAGCAACAATAGATAGGGCATCAGAGGTGAGTCTTTTATTAAAAACAAAATACCAGGAGATCTTTTTATTGCAAGCACACTAACAGAAGCATAACAGAAGGCAGAGCAGGCAGAATGGCAATTGTTGACACAACAACAAATAAATAATTAATTAACTCAACAATTGCAGGAAGAGAAACAGACAATTGATCACAGCGCAGTCCAGAAGCAGAAAGAGTTGTTTGAGGCATTGGCACAACTAAGGGCAGAAAATGAACAAATGTTGAAGTTAAAAGATGAACAGATTGCTCAACTATCAGCCCAACTAGAGAAGACAAAGGATCTTCCACAGATAGCCAAATTCAAATCCGAGGCATTACAGATAAATAAGGCATTAATAACACAGATCAAGCTTTTATGCCAACAAATTGCCCAGGAAGAACCATTATGCGATTTAACGACATCAATAAGTAAACAATCAGAAAAAGCTAGAACAGACTTGGATCAAGCTGATGAAACATTAACTGAGTTTCTTGAGTGGCAAGATACCGATCAGGGACAGGCGAAAAATTACCAGGGATTTTAGAATCACATAAAGAAATATTATTTACAGAATGGCAGTCCCAATTAATGAAAGCAGAGAGGGCAATTTCAAGATGCAAATCAACCACAAGTAATTTGGTTGAATTGGTTAATAATACTCTCTACTTGTCTAACATGATTTCCCAATGCACTCTAGGTAAATTGACAGCGGCGAAAACATTGGAGCAGTCATGTTATCTGGATCTGGAGAAAAATGGGAGATTAATTGCTGGAATTAACAGTTTAACATGGGACACCTATTGGTTCTTCTTGGTAAAACCGCATACTCAAAGAGCTGCCCTCAAATGCCTTACAGATGCAATCGGGTATATTATTCCTGATATTCAGGATGCCACATATTCCGCCCAGCCAACTCCCGCCTCAACAGACCTCCCGAAGTGGAGCAAACGCTTGCAATAAGTTAGCTCAGGTTTAAAGGCAAACAGCCTACATGATGATTCATGCGCTGACTGCCAGATCGCTGAGAAGGAGATATTCAAGATCATTCGATACCAATTAAGTAGGATTTCAGTTTCATAGATAGTTAGTTTAATTTAGTATTTATAGACCCTTTCATTGTTTTGGAAAGGGTCGTAAAGTTTTGTACTTGACTCAAAAGGCTGAAGTTGCACTACTGTACTTCAGGCATATTCTTTTATAAAACTGGACCAATTATTCTAATTTTGGCAAGGAAGCTTTTATGCAAATGTGCACTACTGTCTTTGTTTGAAAGTATTTCTGCGTTGAAAGAAGAATCTCAAATAGCAATTGATATCGGGAGTGACTAGCATCTCATATGGTACTATTATCTATGTCTGAATTCATTCCCTTTATATGAATTGTCGTCTGATTGCCTTTGCTATTATCGAATATATGTATGTTTTTCAACAAGCATTTATTTATTTCCTCCACTATTGGATGTTTATGGTGATGCTTTTCTTTTGATCATATATATTTTGATGATATAAATGATAAGTGTAGCAATATTGCATTAATCACTTTGTTTAACTATTTGAGCAGAGTAATCCTTAAATGAATAAATGTCCATGTTTATTGGATGAAGTCATCTATATGCCTGTCAATAAACATAGATCATCAAGCACTATACTTCAAAGTACAATAGTTCCCGGGATTAGTAGTAGATCTTTTATTTTGTTGATAGATTAAGTTATTCGCCTATCATTAGATTAGACAATCAATCATTCATCCATCCCGTTTATTCATTACTGGGAAACTGGTCCCATTATCCCCAGTTGGAGCCATCATTCCAAACGGAAAAGGAGTTGTATTAAGGTCTGGTGCGGGTGGTTATCCCCCAATGTTGATACAACAATTTTCGGGGCATCAACATTTTTGGCGCTAGAAGGAGGGCCATCAACTGTGAATGGCAAGCAAACCCAAATCTACAAACCATTCTAAGAGTAATTCTCCCTCCGCATCACCTCGTACTTCCCAATTGCATGTTGTTTCTCCAGTATCCAAACAAGAAGAAGAGGAATCAACTACCACTGCTCAAACCCATCATACTCCAGATCAATTAAGTCTTGAATCCCTTGAATTCCAGTCTCTTATCCACAAACTTCAGAGCTTCTCGATTTCACCACAGAAATCTGAGGTATCTCAAAGCAGTGCGACTTCGCAGTTCAATTTACCTCACCCTCTCACCAGACTTCAGAGTGAAAAGCTCGGTATTGAACCCACTGAGTTCCCTTTACCCAAAAGGAAAAAGGCAAAGAAACACACTGAAGGATCTGACAGTGAAGAATTTTCATCCACATCCTCCATCTCACCTTCCCCCGTGCGAAGTCAACCATCCACTCCCTCATCACACATTGTTGTTCATCAAGGATTAGCAACTGCAACATTCCAAACTACGCAATCCTTAATATTAACTCCTTCCCAAACTTTTGTAAGTTCAACAGTAATATCATCCACTACTGCGGTTATAATGACAGACCCATGGACCAGGCCTGGTGCAGTCAATATGCCTGCTCCATTGCATGCATTACCTGATGCACCTGAAAAATGGCTACCCAAATTTAATCCAGATGATGGAACACAAGCTGAGGAACATATTAATAACTTCATGTCGGCAGTTAATTTGAAAGGAGTAAAAGAGCTAGATGTTTTCGTTAGGCTTTTCCCTTATACTTTGCAAGGATCAGCAGGATCCTGGTATTTTTCTTTACCTTCAGGTTCAATTACCAGCTAGACGACTTGCCAAGAACAGTTTCTTACTAAGTATGGTGATGATAGGTCTTTGGCTACACTAATAAATGATCTCTCCAATCTTAGGATAGAGCATAGGGAACCAATTAAAAAATTTAATGCGCGATTCAATAAACTCTTGAACAAAATCCCAACGGCCTCTAAACCAAGTGAGCAAATCCGAAGCGAGTGGTATATAACTGCCCTACCTGCCAATATAGCTATTTTTGTAGATAGGGCTGGAAAACCAACTTTAGCTGAAAACATGAAAGAAGCACTTGGTGTGGAGAAACGTATTAATGCTCTAGAGAAGAAAGCTGCTCTCGAAGATAGAAAAGCCAAAAAAGTTTCTTTTAAAGATGATTCAAAGAAGAAAACCTCAAAAGATCCATATGACATGGAGGGTATACAAAAGGTCCTCAAAACTACGTCAAATGAAATTGTTGAAATCAAAAAACAGGTAGTCGAAACCTCAACCAAAAGACCCTTTAGAAATTACAAGAAAACTGAATCAAAACCACCAAATGTTATATCAAATGCAGATTCAAATCTTGAAGAAGGAGAAGAAGAAACAGCTACACCAACTGATGAAGAAGAGGAAGTTGTTGAATGTCATGGAATGTGGGATTTTATATTGCCTAACTCCGATACAGAAAATGAAGAAGAAGCATTTCCTGTCACTACCAGGAGTAGAGGTACCTACGAACCTGTTCAGACAACTTCGAAGAAAAGAAGTAGAGGCGATGCTACAACAAAAGAAAAGGTACCCCCAAAGAAGCCACCTGTAACAATCCCACAAAACCAACCTTCAACCTCAACAATTCCATCAACATCTAAGACATTGGTAGTGTTTGATTCAATGGATTACAATATTGTTCATGACATGAAAACGACCAAGGCAATCATTACCATGTTTGAACTTAGTAAATTGAAACATCAGCAAAAATTGCTTCTCAAAGAATTAAATGTTGTTCCTACCTCACCCCTTCCAAGTGCTAAAGCTGCAAACGATACAGGTCAACCACCTTCTGGTATGGTCGAAGCTACTGATGCAGTCCTAATAAGAGATAGATCAAATTCTCATACTCCACCTTTCCTTCTAACCTATGAGATCTACAATAGACACCTGCACAACTATTTGATTGACTCAGGGGCATCTTCTAACATAATGCCAGCTTTGGTTTGTTCCAAACTAAACATTGAACCCCAGAAGTCCGCTATTCATATTGTGCAGTTGGACAGGACTAAAGTACAGGTTTTGGGAGAGATCAACTCCGTAACTATCAGGTTATCTGCTGATCCCAGAGTAGTACAAAGGATTGATATCTTGATCAACGATATACCTGAATTTAATGGTTTGATCTTGAGTAAGGATTGGTCTGGAAAACTACATGGGTATAATTCTACCAATTGGTCACATATGTGGCTTCCCTATAAGGGTAAGCCAAATCAAATAAGAATCGATCGGGAAAAGCATATGACCCATACAATTACTAAATTTGAACAAGAAAACCAACCAATATCATTTAATAACAACATTTTGGGGAATTATTCATCAGAGTCATTCTTTGGCAACTTCGCTGCCCAACCATCTCCTTTCTCAGTAAACCATTCTACATCTCAGATTGAAAATTATTCAGAGACAAATAGGTCAATATGTTTTAATGATACTGAAGAAACTGTAAATAAAATCGTTAATACTTATTTATTTTGGTCATTATATTTCGATGGGTCCAAATCTAGTGAGGGCTCAGGAGCAGGATGTATTTTGATTAGCCCACAAGGAGAAAAAACAATGTTGTCCTGTAGGTTAGAGTTTGAATGCATAAATAATACAGCAGAATACAAAGCCTTAGTCCAAGGACTATATAAAGCTATTGGCCTCAAGGTCCAATATTTGAAAGTGTTTGGAGATTCTGAAATTATTATCAAACAGGTAAGAAATACAATTCATTGTCTTTCCACCCATCTCAAACATTATCAATCGCTGGTACAGGAACTCACCTCCCAATTTTCGTCATTCAATATTTCTTCCATTCCCAGGTCTCAAAATTCGGCAGCCGACCTGCTAGCCAATGTTGCTTCCAAGCTCCTACCCTCCGAAGACTACATCCCAGATAGATTTTTAGTAGAATTGCTTTTTAGTTCATCAATTCCTGACAATGTAACTAATTGGAGAGTATTCAACCACGATGAAGACATTTTACAGTTTTTAACTTCCGAAAAGTCCTATGATGATCAGATCATTGAGGAAAACGAGCATGACCTTCAAATGAGAGGTAAACCCGAGGAGAATTCAATCCTTAAGCCTGTGGTGAAGCTTGAGGATCTTTATGATATTAAAGACAGGTTTAAACCTGTGACCAATACAAAGCTCCAAAGTTCTACCTTAAGGTTTGAATTGATAAACCTTGGCACTGAGCAAACTCCTCAAAACATTAATTTAGGATTAGGACTTTCTGTGGAAGAAAAGAAAGCATTTATTAGACTATTACAAAAAAATAAACAGGTTTTTGCTTGGAAATATGATGATTTAAAGACGTATGATACATCCATCATCCAGCATACCATTCCAATGCTTCCCGAACAGAAACCAATTCAGCAGAAGTTGGGAAAAATACATCCAAACTTAGAAAGTCAAATAAAATCTGAACTTAATACACTCTTGAAAGCTAAGATTATTTTTCCCGTTCGACACTCAAACGGGGTCTCCAATATGGTGCCAGTCAGAAAGAAAAATGGCAACATTAGGATTTGTATAGATTTCAGAAATTTGAACAAGGCGAGCTTAAAAGACAATTTCCCATTACCTACTATGGAGCAGATACTCCAATCAGTAGTAGGCTCTGAGTTAATGTCCTTTCTAGACGGTTTTTCAGGATATAACCAAGTTTTGGTCCATCCTGATGACCAACTTAAAACCACATTCAGAACAAAATGGGGAACATATGCATATCAGAAAATGCCTTTCGAACTTATTAATGCAGGAGCCACATTCCAAAGAGCGATGGATATAGCTTTTAAAGGATTGATTAACAGAACAGTAGTCATCTATTTAGACGATATTACTGTATTTTCTAAAGAGAAGTCCAATCATTTTCATGATTTAAATCAAATTTTTCAACGCTGCAAAAGGTATGGTATTTCACTTAATCCTAAAAAATCTTTCTTCGCTCTTAACCAAGGAAAGCTCTTAGGGTTTATTGTTTCTAAAGATGGCATTTATATTGATCCCGATAGGATCAAAGAAATCTCTGAAATCCCTTCCCCTCATAATAAAAAATTCATGCAGTCATTTTTAGGCCAAATCAATTTTTTCAAAAGATTTGTTCCAGAATTTTCTCAAATCATTTTGCCACTTCAAACTATGATTAATAAAAATTCAGTCTTTAAGTGGGGATCAGCAGAAAAGGAATCGTTTGATTTAATCAAAAAATCAATAATTAATGTCCCCCCCTTAAATAACCCTAATTTTTCTAATCATTTCACACTGTATACTATCGCATCCGATTTGTCTTATGCAGCAGTACTCACACAGATTAACGATCACAATTCGGAAGCACCCATTTCATTCTATAGTTCAAATCTTCAGGGTGCTGAATTGAATTACTCCAAAGTAGAAAAACAATCCTTTGCTGTATATAAAGCTATCAAACATTACAGACCCTTCCTTTTAAAAGCCCACACAAAAGTTATAGTTCCTTTCCGTGCAGTAAGGCAACTATTAATCCAAAGAGAACTAGGTGAAAAAAGGGAAAACTGGGTCACAATACTTCAAGAATATGATTTAGAAATTAAACCAGCAAATATTGTTAGAGGCCAAGGTTTTTGCCGGTTATTGGCAGAAGAATCCAACATTCCAGAATCAGGTGATACAGATCAAACCGAAGAAATCAACCAGATAAGTATTACTGATTCTGAATCACAATATGCTGACTTAATCTTTTATTTGAAAAATGGATATGCACCTCCTAACCTATCTTACAAAAACAAAAGGGCCATTAGATTAAAAGCAAAAAATTTCACAATTATTGATGATGTGCTTTTTAGGCAAAATTATGATTCAATCTTATTAAGATGCCTAGAAAAACCTGAAGCACAAAAGGTCTTGCAGGAATTACATGATGGACCAGCAGGAGGACATTTTGGAGTTGATACAACAGCCCACAAAATCATTCATGCTGGATATTATTGGCCCACTCTGTTTAGAGATGCACATGAATATGTAAGGAAATGCCAAAATTATCAAACTTCTAGTGGAAGACAAAGAAAACCAGCTTTCCCTTTGCAACCAGTCAACATTGAACAACTATTTGAGCAATGGGGATTGGATATCATCGGAGAAATTACTCCACATTCTTCCAAGCAGCATAAGTATATTCTTACTGCTACTAATTATTTTACTAAATGGGTTGAAGCAATTCCTTTGAAGACAACAAATTCTGAGGCAATCATTGAGTTCAGAGATCAATTCATCATTACCAGGTTTGGTGTCCCAAATGCTCTTGTTTTTGATAATGCATCTTACTTCTCAGGCAATGCTATGTTTGATTTCGCTATTAAAAGAGGATTTAAATTAAAATATTCTGCTAATTACTATCCCCAGGGTAATGGTTTAGCAGAGTCTACAAATAAAAATCTGATTAAAATTATTAAGCGAACCATCGAACAGAATCATAAAAAATGGCACAAATCCTTAATATTCGCACTATGGGCTGATAGGATAACGAAAAAGGTTTCCATAGGTTCTTCTCCGTTCAACCTTGTGTATGGAAAAGAAGCAGTGCTACCAACAAATCTTGTTCTTCTTTCTCTAGCCTTAGTACAATTTATTGAAGAAAGCCCTTCTTCTTCCATTCAACTTAGACATGACCAAATTCTAAAATTAGAAGAGGAAAGAGAAAAGGCCAAAGTTATTCATGCAAAACATCAGCAAATTATCAAGTCATCCTTTGATTTAGTCTCATCTGGTTCAAAACAATTTCAAGTTGGTGATTTGGTTCTGAAATGGGACAAAGCCCATGAGGACAAGGGAAAACACACTAAGTTCCAGAAGATGTGGCTTGGGCCATTTCAGATCTGTGAGAATATAGGCCATTCGACCTTCATATTACAAGATTTATAAGGTTTGAGAGATTCTCTCCCTGTTAATGGCCTCATCTTAAAGAAATTCTTCAATTGAGAAGGTAACCCCTTCTCCCTTTTTTAGAATTTTGTAGTTTGTAGGATCATTAGAAAATAAAGTTGTGAGATATCTTCCATTGACCTTTGATGTACTTGAAAGTTTCTCAAAACAAGTAGGGTTGATATTTACTTTTAAAATAATAGAAGTCTTAAACAAAAAGGATAATTTCTGGGAAATTAGGTGTAATTACATTCTGAAACTACACTTCAATTTTTGTGAACGCTTATCAAAGTTTAGAAATATTGTAAACCATTTTATGTTTTTAAATTGGTCACAAAAAGGTTATCAATATTAAAATAGAAACTAATCCAACTTCAGCATCCTTAACTCTTACCTTGTCATCCATTTACTCTTAAGGAGAAAATTGCCCATCCCACTCACTAAAGCTTATGATTACTCAGAGTGTAATTCTAAAAAAATTGATATAAAAGATAAGAGGTCTTATTTCAAGCTTGCTTACCATGATCATAGGGAAATAGTTTAACTGACATTACCAATACTGCATACCAAAACAGGGTAATGGCTTAGAATTATAAAAAAAGGGGTCTCATCACGAGCCAGCTTGTTCGGTTAAATTACTACCAGTGAATGGCATTGTCACTAAGCTGGTCACCAAACCAGGACAATGGCATTTTATCTTACAAAATAACAGAAAAGTGGAAAAGAAATGCAAAATATGAAAAGCATGTTTTGAATTCATTCTGTTAATCATACTCTGAAATGAGTAGGACAATGGACAATAGCATGGTTAAAAAGGTATCCCTGTCGAAACTATGAATGTTTGCTGGCAGCAGAGGCTCTACCTATGACAAAGGAGTCAATTCTAAAAGATGATTTGGAAAGGTTTTCTGTTTTATCACCATCAACCAATGAAGGCCAATTTAAAACTTAGAATGTATCTAATTTTAAAACAAGAGAGGAAATTAGCAAAGATAGTTTCATTTTATTTGGAATGCATATATACCTAGTTGTATTAAGAAATTTCCCCTTTGATGAGAACTCTATTTTGAAAAAGTTTAAGTATTTCCATACTTTTCAGAGATAACTGTTTCTTCCAGCAAATCGCCAATTGTTGTGCTCTACAACAACCCCCCATTTCATACCAATTATTATTCACAAAACTATAATATGAAATGGGTCCCTTTTTATTTTTAATTGGTATCAACTTTGTATCATTCAAAAAAGGTCCGAAAACAAAATGAAAACATTACAAAAACCTTTTTTTTACAAATCAATAATATAAATGATTAATCTTTTATCATTGCGATAAAGCAATCGCAAGATCGCATATCGCAATGACAAAGGAGGCATAACTTAAAGGCCCATTTGGTTTTCTCCAATGCGATAACATGCAATAGGCTATCGGATATCAGCAATAATAAGTTCCCATAACAAAAGTGCCTCCCGCTCCGATGCAATGCGATAGCGTCCCTTTCGTCCCTATGCGATGTGATATCGCAATCGGCAATCGGGGATATACCATGCATGCTTTCTAAAGTGCCCCAGTTAATACTCCCGATGCGATGCGATGCGATATAGCTATCGGCGATCGGGAATTCCAAAAGGTGTCAATATAAATATTTAAGTTTTCCCCCGATGCCCGATTGCGATAAAGCCAAAGCACAAACTTCAAAAACTGTTAAAGCAGGGATATTACGATTAATTCGTATTAAAGGACTTATCTTTCAAACAGTGATTCACCTGCACTCAACTGCCAAAACATCCAAGGCACGCTTAAACAAATCATTCGGCTGATAAGCGATATGATGGGCATTTAAAGGATTGGCAGGTTTTAATGGCCATTTAATGAAATAGTAAATTTAAAAAATATTCTCATAGATTGTATCCACGGCCACTTTAAGTTAATCCTTCATCGTGCATTGAGCAATATATCTCACTCATATTTGGTTTTCGCTACCAATTCTCTGTGTTACGCTTATTTCCACTACTGTGCAGAATTCTTTCGAAGTAATAGATTCAAGCAGAATGGGGAAGAAGTCTAAGAAAACCACAATCGCTTCCGCTGCACCAGCCATAGGACAAGTCGTCGCTGATCCAGCAACTGAAAAGAAAGCATTGATTTCTGATACTACATGTTCAGGACTTGGCAAGACCACTTGGCAAAGTACCTATAATTTGATCGAGGCCGAAGAACCAAAGGTGACGGCAGTACAAGCTACAAAAGGTTCCAGTCGAAAATCTGATGGTACTTTAAAAGACTTGGCTGACTCTTTCCTTCATCGGATAGAAACTGGGGAACAAATTCTCCCATATACGGATGTAGTGAAATGGGAAATTGAGGAAATCCCAATCACAGACAGAACCTTCTGCACCAGAGATGGGAGAATCTTCGATTCATTCAAGGCTAATGATTTGAGGCAAATGTATCATTTGTTTGAGCTAGAGAAAAAGTACAACAAGGCATTTCTGGAGAAATTCCGAAATGAGAACGAAACTAAATCCGAGCCCATTCGGGAGTGGAGGCAAAATCCGGCGAAACATAAGCATGAAACCTCAGGTAAGTACTCTATTGATTCTCTATGTTCTCCGTATTGTTATGCTGGGATAATGATGTGTAGATTGTGGGGTTTGCACGATTCCGCTAATTTCACCATTGAAATGGCTCCCTTGATGGAAGTGGCGTGTAATAGTGAGATAATGGATTGGGCAACCATAATGTCAGATAAGCTAGCGACAGCAGTTATTAGTTTTAGAACTAAAACTTCCGTCTCCGAAAGGCTTATACCCCCATTCTACTACAATGCTTATATACTAGATACCCTGTGTTTTAATTCTGAGTTCCCTGTACTCGGCTGGAGGTGGACTACACAAGACCCCACGCCAATTCACATATACCATCAGAAATTGTGAAAGACTTCCTATAAGCACCATTTATACCAAGTCTGCAACAGCTTCATGTTATCCATTCATTATTCTATTTTTAATAAACCTGCTCCCAAAATTTCTTACCAAGCAGGGATTGATTTGACATCAATAGGAAGATGGTTCGGAGAGGAGAAATTTACTGATGTAAGAATTTTCGGCAGCCAAGCCGAACCTCATGTCCTTCCTTTGTACATACTTGATAAACTGCTGGCAAGGGAGATAGCCTATCAGATTATTGCCGAAGGAGTTACACAAACTCTGAAGAAAAATAAGAAGCAGGTCTAGCCCTCCTTTCCTCTAAGATGTGGTGTCTATACTTTGCATGATTTCAAACATGCAGAAAAAGAAGCTACGAAGATGAAGTCATTAACTCTAGCGACTCTCCCTAATAGGAGATTTGATCCCAACAAGGTCGCCTATAATGCACTCGAACAGGCCAAATTGACAAAGTTTGATCATATAGAAGATAAGTTTGATGACCTGTTCTCCTCAGCTGAATCAATGTATCAAGTTAGATCGTTGGCCATAATGGAATACAAAGATGAAGGGCTAGTTGAATTCAACAGACTTAGAGAACAGAGGTTGCAAACTCTGCCTCTAGATCTGTTGGCAACAACCCTAGCAACAAGACCAAGCGAGCCTGAACAGCAACATCCTAAGGAACCTCCAGTTACAATAGAAGAACAGGAGAAAGTGCAAGAGAAAACCCAGACTAAAGAGCAGGAACAGAGCAACATAGAGGTAAATGTAGATACTCAAATTGATCCCAAATTGCTCGAGGAATGGCAACAATTTGATTCAATTATCAGTAGTCTTGAATGCTCAAAGGACACCAAAACTTTAAAACAGAAAAATACATAGGATACCACTTCAAAACAGGTTCCAAGTGGAACCAGCGGCCTACCCAATTCGAACGAAGTAGAAATAATCCCAAAGGATCCCTCTGATCAAATTATCTTGCAGATAGAAGAAATTACTCCCTTGGATGTCTTCTATAGCCCGAGACACAAAGCTATGGTAAAACAACAGAGGAAGAGGAGAAGGACTGATCAAACTTCCCTATTCCCAGAACAAACGGTCACGGGAAATGTGGTTTTGAAGGAGGAATTTGACCCCTCTGATGACCTAACAAAACTATCACAATATGCTGGAGCCTATTTGGCAGCAACAATAGATAAGGCATCAGAGGTGAGTCTTTTATTAAAAACAAAAGACCATGAGATCTTTTTATTGCAAGCACAATAGAAGGTAGAGGAAGCAGAACGGCAATTGTTGACACAACAGCAAATAAATAATCAATTAACTCAACAATTGCAGGAAGAGAAACAGAGAATTGATCACAGCGCAGTCCAGAAGCAGAAAGAGTTGTCTGAGGCATTGGCACAACTAAGGGTAGCAAATGAACAAATGCTGAAGTTAAAAGATGAACAGATTGCTCAACTATCAGCCCAACTAGAGAAGACAAAGGATCATCCACAGATAGCCGAATTCAAATCGGAGGCATTACAGATAAGTAAGGCATTAATAACACAGATC
The DNA here is from genome assembly GCA_031772625.1 of Pinus tabuliformis. Taxonomy (NCBI): domain Eukaryota; kingdom Viridiplantae; phylum Streptophyta; class Pinopsida; order Pinales; family Pinaceae; genus Pinus; species Pinus tabuliformis. Next base: position 573,518,079 of record CM062817.1, on the reverse strand, counting down.
AAGCTTTTATGCCAACAAATCGCCCAGGCAGAACCATTATGCGATTTAACGACATCAATAAGTAAACAATCAGAAAAAGCTAGAACAGACTTGGATCAAGCTGATGAAACATTAACTGAGTTTCTTGAGTTGCAAGATACCGATCAGGGACAGGAAGCAAATTTACCAAGGATTTTAGAATCACATAAAGAAATATTATTTACAGAATGGCAGTCCCAGTTAATGAAAGCAGAGAGGGCAATTTCAAGATGCAAATCAACCACAAGTAATTTGGTTGAATTGGTTAATAATACTCTCTACTTGTCTAACATGATTTCCCAATGCACTCCAGGTAAATTGACAATGGCGAAAACATTGGAGCAGTCATGTTATCCGGATCTGGAGAAAAATGGGAGATTAATTGCTGGAATTAACAGTTTAACATGGGACGCCTATTGGTTCTTCTTGGTAAAACCGCATACTCAAAGAGCCACCCTCAAATGCCTTACAGATGCAATCGGGTATATTATTCCCGATATTCAGGATGCCACATATGCCGCCCAACTCAACTCCCGCCTCAACAGACCTCCCGAAGTGGAGCCAATGCTTGCGATAAGTCAGCTCAGGTTTAAAGGCAAACAGCCTACATGATGATTCATGCCGCCGACTGCCAGATCGCTGAGAAGGAGATATTCAAGATCATTCGATACCAATTAAGTAGGATTTCAGTTTCATAGATAGTTAGTTTAATTTAGTATTTATAGACCCTTTCATTGTTTTGGAAAGGGTCGTAAAGTTTTGTACTTGACTCAAAGCCTGAAGTTGCACTACTGTACTTCAGGCATATTCTTTTATAAAACTAGACCAATTATTCTAATTTTGGCAAGGAAGCTTTTATGCAAATGTGCACTACTGTCTTTGTTTGAAAGTATTTCTACGTTGAAAGAAGAATCTCAAATAGCGATTGATATCGGGAGTGACTAGCAGCTCATATGGTACTATTATCTATGTCTGAATTCATTCCTTTTATATGAATTGTCGTTTGATCGCCTTTGCTATTATCGGATATATGTATGTGTTTTAACAAGCATTTCTTTATTTCCTCCACTATTGGATGTTTATGGTGATGCTTTTCTTTTGATCATATATATATTGATGATATAAATGATAAGTGTAGCAATATTGCATTAATCACTTTGTTTAACTATTTGAGCAGAGTAATCCTTAAATGAATAAATGTCCATGTTTATTGGATGAAGTCATCTATATGCCTGTCAATAAACATAGATCATCAAGCGCTATACTTCAAAGTACAATAGTTCCCGGGATTAGTAGTAGATCTTTTATTTTGTTGATAGATTAAGTTATTCGCCTATCATTAGATTAGACAATCAATCATTCATCCATCCTGTTTATTCATTACTGGGAAACTGGTCCCATTATCCCCAGTCAGAGCCACCATTCCAAACGGAAAAGGAGCTGTATTAAGGTCTGGACCGGGTGGTTATCCCCCAATGTTGATACAATGATTTTCGGGGCATCAACATTTTTGGCGCGAGAAGGAGGGCCATCAACTGTGAATGGCAAGCAAACCCAAATCTACAAACCATTCTAAGAGTAATTCTCCCTCCGCATCACCTCGTACTTCCCAATTGCATGCTGCTTCTCCAGTATCCAAACAAGAAGAAGAGGAATCAACTACCACTGCTCAAACCCATCATACTCCAGATCAATTAAGTCTTGAATCCCCTGAAGTCCAGTCTCTTATCCATAAACTTCAGAGCTTCTCGATTTCACCACAGAAATCTAAGGTATCTCAAAGCAGTGCGACTTCGCAGTTCAATTTACCTCACCCTCTCACCAGACTTCAGAGTGAAAAGCTCGGTATTGAACCCACTGAGTTCCCTTTACCCAAAAGGAAAAAGGAAAAGAAACACACTGAAGGATCTAACAGTGAAGAATTTCCATCCACATCCTCCATCTCACCTTCCCCCGTGCGAAGTCAATTATCCACTCCCTCATCACACATTGTTGTTCATAAGGGATTAGCAATTGCAACATTCCAAACTACGCAATCCTTAATATTAACTCCTTAACAGACTTTTGTAAGTTCAACAGTAATATCATCCACTACTGCGGTTATAATGACAGACCCATGGACCAGGCCTGGTGCAGTCAATATGCCTGCTCCATTGCATGCATTACCTGATGCACCTGAAAAATGGCTACCCAAGTTTAATCCAGATGATGGAACACAAGCTGAGGAACATATTAATAAATTCATGTCGGCAGTTAATTTGAAGGGAGTAACAGAGCAAGATTTTGTCGTTAGGCTTTTCCCTTATACTTTACAAGGATCAGCAGGATCCTGGTATTTTTCTTTACCTTCGGGTTCAATTACTAGTTGGACGACTTGCCAAGAACAGTTTCTTACTAAGTATGGTGATGATAGGTCTTTGGCTACACTAATAAATGATCTCTTCAATCTTAGGATAGAGCATAGGGAACCAATTAAATAAATTTAATGCGCGATTCAATAAAATCTTGAACAAAATCCCAACGGCCTCTAAACCAAGTGAGGAAATCCGAAGCGAGTGGTATATAATTGCCCTACCTGCCAATATAGTTATTTTTGTAGACAGGGCTAGAAAACCAACTTTAACTGAAAACATGAAAGAAGCACTTGTTGTGGAGAAACGTATTAATGCTCTAGAGAAGAAAGCTGCTCTCGAAGATAGAAAAGCCAAAAAAGTTTCTTTTAAAGATGATTCAAAGAAGAAAACCTCAAAAGATCCATATGACATGGAGGGTCTACAAAAGGTCCTCAAAACTATGTCAAATGAAATGGTTGAAATCAAAAAACAGGTAGCCGAAACCTCAACCAAAAGACCCTTTAGAAATTACAAGAAAACTGAATCAAAACCACCAAATGTTATATCAAATGCAGATTCAAATCTTGAAGAAGGAGAAGAAGAAACAGCTACACCAACTGATGAAGAAGAGGAAGTTGTTGAATGTCATGGAATGTGGGATTTTATATTGCCTAACTCCGATACAGAAAATGAAGAAGAAGCATTTCCTGTCACTACCAGGAGTAGAGGTACCTCTGAACCTGTTCAGACAACTTCGAAGAAAAGAAGTGCAGGTGCTGCTACAACAAAAGAAAAGGTACCCCCAAAGAAGCCACCTGTAACAATCCCACAAAACCAACCTTCAACCTCAACAATTCCATCAACATCTAAGACATTGGTAGTGTCTGATTCAATGGGTTACAATATTGTTGATGACATAAAAAAGACGAAGGCAAACATTACCATGTTTGAAATTAGTAAATTGAAACATCAGCAAAAATTGCTTCTCAAAGAATTAAATGATGTTCCTACCTCACCCCTTCCCAGTGCTAAAGCTGCAAACGATACAGGTCAACCACCTTCTGGTATGGTCGAAGCTACTGATGCAGTCCTAATAGGAGATAGATCAAATTCTCATACTCCACCTTTGCTTCTAACCTATGAGATCTACAATAGACACCTGCACAACTGTTTGATTGACTCAGGGGCATCTTCTAACATAATGCCAACTTCGGTTTGTTCCAAACTGAACATTGAACCCCAGAAGTCCGCTATTCATATTGTGCAGTTGGACAGGACTAAAGTACAAGTTTTGGGAGAGATCAACTCCGTAATTATCAGGTTATCTGCTAATCCCAAAGTAGTACAAAGGATTGATATCTTGATCGCCGATATACCTGAATTTTATGGTTTGATCTTGAGTAAGGATTGGTCTGAAAAACTACATGGGTATATTTCTACCGATTGGTCACATATGTGGCTTCCCTATAAGGGTAAGCCAAATCAAATAATAATCGATCGGGAAAAGCATATGACCCATACAATTACTGAATTTGAACAAGAAAACCAACCAATAGCATTTAATAACAACATTTTGTGGAATTATTCATCAGAGTCATTCTTTGGCAACTTCGCTGCCCAACCATCTCCTTTCTCAGTAAACCATTCTACATCTCAGATTGAAAATTATTCACAGACAGATAGGTCAAGATGTTTTAATGATACTGAAGAAACTGTAAATAAAATTGTTAGTACATCTTTATTTTGGTCATTATATTTCGATGGGTCCAAATCTAGTGAGGGCTCAGGAGCAGGATGTATTTTGATTAGCCCACAAGGAGAAAAAACAATGTTGTCCTGTAGGTTAGAGTTTGAATGCACAAATAATACAGCAAAATACGAAGCCTTAGTCCAAGGACTATATAAAGCTATTGGCCTCAAGGTCCAATATTTGAAAGTGTTTGGAGATTCTAAAATTATTATCAAACAGGTAAGTAATACAATTCATTGTCTTTCCACCCATCTCAAACATTATCAACCGTTGGTACAGGAACTCACCTCCCACTTTTCGGCATTCAATATTTCTTCCATTCCCAGGTCTCAAAATTCAGCAGCCGACCTGCTATCCAATGTTGCTTCCAAGCTCCTACCCTCCGAAGACTACAGCCCAGATAGATTTTCAGTAGAATTGCTTTTTACGCCATCAATTCCTGACAATGTAACTAATTGGAGAGTATTCAACCACGATGAAGACATTTTACAGTTTTTAACTTCCAAAAAGTCCTATGATGATCAGATCATTGAGGAAAACGAGCATGACCTTCAAATGAGAGGTAAACTCGAGGAAAACACAATCTCTAAGCATGTGGTGAAGCTTGAGGATCTTTATGATATTAAAGACAGGTTTAAACTTGTGACCAATACAAAACTCCAAAGTTCTACCTTAAGGTTTGAATTGATAAACCTTGGCACTGAGCAAACTCCTCAAAACATTAATTTAGGATTAGGACTTTCCGTGGAAGAAAAGGAAGCATTTATTATACTGTTACAAAAAAATAAACAGGTTTTTGCTTGGAAATATGATGATTTAAAGACGTATGATACATCCATCATCCAGCATACCATTCCAATGATTCCCGAACAGAAACCAATTCAGCAGAAGTTGAGAAAAATACATCCAAACTTAGAAAGTCAAATAAAATCTGAACTTAATAAACTCTTGAAAGCTAAGATTATTTTTCCCATTCGACACTCAAACTGGGTCTCCAATATGGTGCGAGTCAGAAAGAAAAATGGCGACATTAGGATTTGTATAGATTTCAGAAATTTGAACAAGGCGAGCTTAAAAGACAATTTCCCATTACCTACTATGGAGAAGATACTCCAATCAGTAGCAGGCTCTGAGTTAATGTCCTTTCTAGACAGTTTTTCAAGATATAACCAAGTTTTGGTCCATCCTGATGACCAACTTAAAACCACATTCAGAACAAAATGGGGAACATATGCGTATCAGAAAATGCCTTTCGGACTTATTAATGCAGGAGCCACATTCCAAAGAGTGATGGATATAGCTTTTAAAGCATTGATTAACAGAACAGTAGTCATCTATTTAGACGATATTACTGTATTTTCTAAAGAGAAGTCCAATCATTTGCATGATTTAAATCAAATTTTTCAACGCTGCAAAAGGTATGGTATTTCACTTAATCCTAAAAAGTCTTTCTTCGCTCTTAACCAAGGAAAGCTCTTAGGCTTTATTGTTTCTAAAGATGGCATTTATATTGATCCCGATAGGATCAAAGAAATCTCTGAAATCCCTTTCCCTCATAATAAAAAATCCATGCAATCATTTTTAGGCCAAATCAATTTTGTCAAAAGATTTGTTCCAGACTTTTCTCAAATCATTTTACCACTTCAAACTATGATTAAGAAAAATTCAGTCTTTAAGTGGGGATCAGTAGAAAAGGAAGTGTTTGATTTAATCAAACAATCAATAATTAATGTCCCCACCTTAAATACCCCTAATTTTTCTAATCATTTCACATTGTATACTATCGCATCCGATTTGTCTTATGCAGCAGTACTCACACTGATTCACGATCACAATTCGGAAGCACCCATTTCATTCTATAGTTCAAATCTTCAGGGTGCTGAATTGAATTACTCCGAAGTAGAAAAACAAGCCTTTGCTGTATATAAAGCTGTCAAATATTACAGACCCTTCCTTTTAAAAGCCCATACAAAAGTTATAGTTCCTTTCCGTGCAGTAAGGCAACTATTAATCCAAAGAGAACTAGATGAAAAAAAGGCAAACTAGGTCACAACACTTCAAGAATATGATTTAGAAATTAAACCAGCAAATATTGTTAGAGGCCAAGGTTTTTGCAGGTTATTGGCAGGAGCATCCAACATTCCAGAATCAGGTGATACAGATCAAACCGAAGAAATCAACCAGATAAGTATTACTGATTCTGAATCACAATATGCTGACTTAATCTTTTATTTGAAAAATGGATATGCACCTCCTAACCTATCTTACAAAAACAAAAGGGCCATTAGATTAAAAGCAAAAAAATTCACAATTATTGATGATGTGCTTTTTAGGCAAAATTATGATTCAATCTTATTAAGATGCCTAGAAAAACCTGAAGCACAAAAGGTCTTGCAGGAATTACATGATGGACTAGCAGGAGGACATTTTGGAGCTGATACAACAGCCCACGAAATCATTCATGCTGGATATTATTGGCCCACTCTGTTTAGAGATGCACATGAATATGTAAGGAAATGCCAAAATTGTCAAACTTCTAGTGGAAGAAAAGAAAACCAGCTTTCCCTTTGCAACCAGTCAACATTGAACAACCATTTGAGCAATGGGGATTGGATATCATCGGAGAAATTACTCCACATTCTTCCAAGCAGCATAAGTATATTCTTACTGCTACTGATTATTTTACTAAATGGGTTGAAGCAATTCCTTTGAAGACAACAAATTCTGAGGCAATCATTGAATTCATAGATCAATTCATCATTACCAGGTTTGGTGTCCCAAATGATCTTGTTTTTGATAATGCATCTTACTTCTCAGGCAATGCTATGTTTGATTCCGCTATTAAAAGAGGATTTAAATTAAAATATTCTGCTAATTACTATCCCCAGGGTAATCGTTTAGCAGAGTCTACAAATAAAAATCTGATTAAAATTATTAAGCGAACCATCGAACAGAATCATAAAAAATGGCACAAATCCTTAATATTCGCACTATGGGCTGATAGGATAATGCAAAAGGTTTCCATAGGTTCTTCTCCGTTCAACCTTGTGTATGGAAAAGAAGCAGTGCTACCAACAAATCTTGTTCTTCCTTCTCTAGCCTTAGTACAGTTTATTGAGGAAAGCCCTTCTTCTTCCATTAAACTTAGACATGACCAAATTCTAAAATTAGAAGAGGAAAGAGAAAAGGCCAAAGTTATTCATGCAAAACATTAGCAAATTATCAAGTCATCCTTTGATTTAGTCTCATCCGGTTCAAAACAATTTCAAGTTGGTGATTTGGTTCTGAAATGGGACAAAGCCCATGAGGACAAGGGAAAACACACCAAGTTCCAGAAGATGTGGCTTGGGCCATTTTAGATTTGTGAGAAGATAGGCCATTCAACCTTCATATTAAAAGATTTATCAGGTTTGAGAGATTCTCTCCCTGTTAATGGCCTCATCTTAAAGAAATTCTTCAATTGAAAAGGTAACCCCTTCTCCCTTTTTAGAATTTTGTAGTTTGTAGGATCATTAGAAAATAAAGTTGTGAGATATCTTCCATTGACCTTTGTTGTACTTGAAAGTTGCTCAAAACAAGTAGGGTTGATATTTACTTTTAAAATAAACAATGTAAACTTTGAAACGGGAACTGATAATGTTACCCGTTTTGTAGAGATAGCAAAAAAGTGACTCGATTTTGAAAAGGGGTGATGCAAAACACACATGTTTTGTTTAGAGCATAGTTTTTGGCACTTTAATTTTTTTTATGTACATTACATTTTAGAATGGTAGTGAATGGTAGTGATTTTCATGTTGATTTTAAAAAGTGGTTATTCTGCATCACACCCTTTTTTTAAAAGACCTATTTTTTGACTTTAAATTTTCTAATGTATGAAATGTAAATAATTATTTTGTAAATTTAATAATTTTGGAAGTGATCTTCTTCTTCATATTTTCTTGTTTTTATTTTTTATTTTCTTTTATAGTGAGGTTTTTATTGATTTGCATATTTAAAGAAGAAGGTCGATATTTTTTATTTTCAATATTCTACATATTTATACATCATTAATTAAATTTTCAATCCACATGAAATAATTGTCTCTAAAAAACAAAAATAAAAATATATATAAAAAAGGCACAAATAAAAGATAAAAAATGTAAAAAAAAAAATTATCTCATAAACCATAAAAGAATTTGGAGAAAAAAAAAAATTAAAAAAATATATATATAAAAAATTAAGTAATTAAAAATTGAGAAATTAAAAAAAAAACATTAGCAAAAACTAGGAAAAAAAAAGAAAAAGAAAATTAAAAACAAACTAGTTTAAAAAAAAAAAAATTTAACGAAAAAAATTAAAAAAACTAGTAAAATTAATATTAAAAAAAAACAAAAAATGTTAAAAAAAAAATTATCTCACAAACCATAAAAGAAATTGGAAAAAAAAAATTAAAAAATATGTATTTATATATATAATTAAGTAAAAATAGAGAAATTAAAAAAAAAAAAATTAAAAAAACTGGGAAAAAAATAAAAACAAACTAATTTAAAAAAAAAATAGAAAATTAACGAAAAAAATTAAAAAACAGGTAAAATTAATATTAAAAAAAAAAACAAAAATAAATTTAAATTATAAAAAAAAACCAAAAAAATGTGTATTTTATATTAAAAAAAAAAAGTGTAATTATTTTTTGTTAAACATACATATTTTATTTACAAATAAAAAATTAAAAATTAAAATCTATTTTTTTTTCAACAAACTTTTTTTTTATTAAAACAAATTATGATTTTTTTTAAACGATTATTATTATTATTTTTATTTTTATTTAAAAATACAAATGATTATAGTTACATTTTATACTTTTAAAAAAAAAAAAAAAAATTAAACCTACATTTTATACTTTTAAAAAAAATAAAAAATTAAAATTAAAATTTACATTTTTTTAAACAAATTTTTATTATTAAAAAAAAATTATTATAAAAAAAATTTATTATAAAATCACAAACCAATTTAAAACAAACTTATTTTTTTTTAATTTAAAATTAAAAAAAAATATTATAAAAAAAAATTTAAAAGTTAATATTTTTTTTTTGTTTTTTTTTTTAAATTAAAAAAAAAAAAAAAAATCGGTGGAAATTTATTAAGTGTGTTAGAATTCCTTAGCCCCCTTAAGGTAACAGGTGTGGCAGTTGGAAACAAGACAGGGTCTTTATTAGCAGTACAAGGCTCTTTGTTATTAGCAGCAAAAGGTTCTTTGTTATACTCTTTGCTGTTAGCTTGTTCATCCTCATTTGTTTGAGAAGATGATATATTCCCATCTAATATGCCATCATTCCTTGTGACTGGCAAAGGGACCATGGTAATTCGTCTTGCAGCCAGAGGAACTAGTGATGTTCTTCTAGCAGTTGTACACAATGAAGCTCTGCCTGTTTTCCTTAGAATGGGCTTCACATTTTGATCATCATATGGCTCAGACTTATTTTCTTTCTGACCCTTTGAGTAAGGATCTATCAGGCCATTTTTCAAAAGGAGCTCACCCTCCTGTGGTTTTCCATTGCATTCCATAGCATTCAGCATTTGTTTATTTTCATTCAAAGCATCTAAGAGGTTGACCAAGTCCTTAGACAATACATTTGTTTCATTGACAGTATTTACACCTCCAAATTGACGTACGAGGAGGGGTGGCTTTTCAGCCACGTTTCCTGCCTGCTGCTGTTGTTCTTTGAGTTTGTTTTCCAAATTCAATCGAGCCTTTCTCTCATTTGCAAGTTGTCCTTCTAGTTCCTTTACCTTATCATGAAGAAGTTTGTTTGCCTGGTCTCTTCCTTTCAGTTTTGCTTCCAAATTTTGTATGGTTTCTTCCATTTTCTTCATTGAACCCTCCTTTGATTTTCCATCTTGTTTGGCCTTCTCGACCATCTGTTTATACTTCACTAGCTCTGTAGAATCAAACTGTTTCATAGCAGGACCCAACTCTATTTCACGAACTCTGCTGGCAAAATTCAGTGAGCAAAGTGTTTCACTTATGTCATTTTCATTTGGACTAATCTGTACAAACATAAGTGTTTTTGAGTCTCCTCCTAATGAATCTTTTAGTAAGTGTGTCAGCTTGGAGTTCCTCCTAATTAACCAATGTTGTAGTTTAAGTTCAAAAATTTTGTAGCATGGACGGCTAATCTTGACCAAAATTAAAGCCTTCGTTTTGAAATTTAATAGACAGATACCCAGGAAGTATTCACCGGTTTCACTTTAATGTTAATATTCACTGATTTCAGTTTGATGTTTCAGGGCCAATCAGTCCGGTCCATATTCATATCCAAGACATGAAGATGGATCTATTTTCTATTTTTTTGCGCATTTTATAATTTGAGATTCTGTTAGACTTTGTTCAACTTAGATGTGACCTTTTTTTTTTAAATAAAAATAAGTTTTTTTTTTTTTTTTTAATTTAAAATTAATAATGTAGGTTATAAAAAACACGGCTTTATTATAAATGTGTTGGTGGTTAACATTTAATAATTAAAAATATTTTACTCTCACACTTTTAGTAATAAACAAGGATTATATAATATAGTAGCTATTGTTTCATGCTTTATTCAATATCCTGGAAATAATTAACCAATGTTGTAGTTTAAGTTCAAAAATTTGGTAGCGTCGACGGCTAATCTTGACCAAAATTAAAACCTTCGTTTTGAAAGTTAAAAGAAACCCATTATTGTCATTCTTCAAAGCCTTTCAAGTTTAATTGAATTCTCCCCCCTTACGATCACATAAAGTATGCAGTGAGAACGACTACTGTGCTCATTGGCATTAGTGGAGCCAACAGCCCTAGCACTGCTTCCAGTTTGCAGCACTTCCCAAACCTCATTCATACTGTGCACTTGTGCTTCAACAAGACCTGGTACGTGATGAATCCCTTCAGCCATCTGTTTTATCTCTAGCTTCTTTACAGCTTGTCCTGGCTGAGGAGATGCAAGCAAGTCACGTATCTGCTCATTGTAAACCTCTAACACACTCACAGATATATCATATTTGAATTTTCCTTTCCTTTCATTAGCTACTCGGAACAGCTCCTCCAATGTTCGATAGTTAACACCACGGTTTTATTTTGTTCCCTCCATTGTAAATGTCTTTCCTAATGACGATGGCACAGACAATAGGGCTACCAGTGACTGCTTCAAATCTAACAGTTAGAGTTCCCCCATTGATAACATGTGTCGGGGCATCCATCAGAACAAGTGGAGTGTTTGAACCAACCCGAGCATAAATGTCAAGCTCAGAAAGAATCTTATCCTCCTGTATAAAGACATCAAAAACTCGCATCCCTGCTGCATGCAGGCCACTCCGCCCACCATCGTGCCACCACGGGCGGCCGGGGGGCGGATGGTCGGAATCGACCATCCGCCCCCCGGCCGCCCGTGGTGGCGCGGCGGTGCATGGAGGGCCTGCCTGCAGGCCCTCCGCCCACGGGCGGTCAGGGGGTGGATGGTCGATTCCGTGAATCGACCATCTGCCCCCCCGGCCGCCTGTGGTGGCGCGGCGGTGGGCGGAGTGGCCTGCCTACATAAAGATAACCATAAAGATTTGAAAATTTTAGCTAAATCACATTTTACAACTATAATTTTATCATCAAATTTTACAACTATAGTTTTATCACAACGATGATTGATTTAAGCTTTCAGGCATTCGGTCATTTGATTTCCGATTATCGAAATGACGACCAGGTTTAGAAGGAAACATGAATGATAAAACCATACCTTAACGCCCCTTCAGTTTTGATAATGCATATCATCAATACACATGTTACATGGATTTCACAGTTATGAAAAATAATGACCTTGCACATGTTACATGGATTTCACAGTTATGAAAAATAATGACCTTGCACATGTTACATGGATTTCACAGTTACGAAAAATAATGACCTTACAAAATTAGCACTAGAAGTATTAGATGAACCGTGGGAAGTGTTCATAGCTCTGAAATTTCATTTTCTTGGAAAATCAATTTCCAAGAATGACCCTATGGAAAAATGAAATGTAATATGGATAATATATTCCAACTATGGAAAAATGAAATGTAATATGGATAATACATTCCAATGGAGGTAGTTGTTGCTTGCCACAATTTTATACTCGTAGCTTCATTTGAACTCCCGGATACATGGATTGATACCAGGAATATGAAATGACAATTCGCAAACATATTCCCAGAATCGACCATCCGCCCCCCGGCCGCCCGTGGTGGCGCGGCGGTGGGCGGAGGGCCTGCAGGTAGGCCAGTCCACCCACCGCTGCGCCACCACGGGCGGCCGGGGGGCAAATGGCCACCGATTTTTTTTTTTTAAATTAAAAAAAAAAAACAAAAAAAAATATTAACTTTTAATTTTTTTTTTATAACAATTTTTTTAATTTTAAATTAAAAAAAAAAAAGTTTGTTTTAAATTGGTTTGTGATTTTATAATAATTTTTTTTTATAATAATTTTTTTTTAATAATAAAAATTTGTTAAAAAAAAATGTAAATTTTAATTTTAATTTTTTTTTTTTTAAGTATAAAATGTAGGTTTAATTTTTTTTATTTTTTTTTAAAGTATAAAATGTAACTTTAATCATTTGTATTTTTAAATAAAAATAAAAATAATAATAAAAATGGTTTGAAAAAAAAATCATAATTTTTTTTAATAAAAAAAAAAAGCTTGTTGAAAAAAAAAATAGATTTTAATTTTTAATTTTTTATTTGTAAATAAAATATGTATGTTTAACAAAAAAATAATTACACTTTTTTTTAATATAAAATACACATTTTTTTGGTTTTCTTTTCATAATTTAAATTTATTTTTGTTTTTTTTAATATTAATTTTACCTATTTTTTAATTTTTTTCGTTATTTTTTTTTTTTTTTTTTTAAATTAGTTTGTTTTTATTTTTTTTCCCAGTTTTTTCTAGTTTTTTTTTTTAATTTCTCTATTTTTACTTAATTTTATATATAAATATATATTTTTTAATTTTGTTTTTCTTTTCCCAATTTCTTTTATGGTTTGTGAGATAATTTTTTTTTAACATTTTTTGTTTTTTTATTTTTGTCTTTTGTATATATTTTTATATTTGTTTTTTAAATAATCAACATTTTAATCTTAATTTTAGTAGTTTTTAATTTTTTTTTTGTTAATTTTTCTATTTTTTTTAATCTAGTTTGTTTTTAATTTTTATTTTTAATATTTTTTTTTCTTAATTTTTTTCGTAATTTTTCTATTTTTACTTAATTTTTATTTTTTTTTTAATGTTTGTTTTTTTTATTTTCCATTTTTTTTTTTTTTTTTCTTTTGCCAATTTTTTTTTATGGTTTAGAAGATAACCTTTTTTTTTCCCATTTTTTTTTAAATATTTTTTTTTACTATTTATTTGTTTAATGTTTTTTTTTTTTTAGTTTTTTAATTCTTATCATTAATTTTGTTTTCTTTTTTTACATTTTTATGATTGATTTTCTTTTTTTTATATATTTGATTTTTTTTTCATTTTTCATTTTTATTTTATGTTTTGTTTTTAGTATATATTTTAATTTATGTTTTGTATTTTTTTTTAAACTTTTTTTTTAAGTGTTTTTTCATTGTTTTAATTTTTTTTATTTATTTTTTTATTTTATGTTTTCATTATTTTTTTAAATTTAATGTTTTTCGGGGTCATGATAAAAAAAGTGTTCTCCCAACATTAACACTTTTCGTTTTGAGGGTGTTTTTTAGATAATTTTTGCGCAAAAAATTGATTTTGACCGCCATTTTTAAAACATGTTGAAAATTTACCCCCCAAAAAAAATGTGTTATTCCAGCATCAACACTTTTCGTTTTTAGCACTGTTTTTGATGTTTTTTCGGGGTTTTTTGGCCAGAGTTCCCGTTTTGAGTTTATAGTTCCCGTTTCAAAGTTTACATTGTTAATAATAGAAGTCTTAAACAAAAAGGATAATTTCTAGGAAATTAGGTGTAATTACATTCTGAAACTACACTTCAATTTTTTGTGAACGCTTCTCAAAGTTTAGAAATATTGTAAATAATTTTATGTTTTTAAATTGGTCACAAAAAGGTTATCAATATTAAAATAGAAACTAATCCAACTTCAGCTTCCTTAACTCTTACCTTGTCATCCATTTACTCTTAAGGAGAAAATTGTCCATCCCACTCACCAAAGCTTATGATTACTCAGAGTGTAATTCTAAAAAACTTGACATAAAAGATAAGAGGTCTTATTTCAAGCCTGCTTAACATGATCATAGGGAAATAGTTTAACCGACATTACCAATACTGCATACAAAAACAGGGTAATGGCTTAGAATTATAAGACAAGGGGTCTCATCACGAGCCAGCTTGTTCGGTTAAATTACTACTAGTGAATGGCATTGTCACTAAGCTGGTCACCAAACCAGGACAATGGCGTTTTATCTTACAAAATAACAGAAAAGTGGAAAAGAAATGCAAAATATGAAAAGCATGTTTTGAATTCATTCTATTAATCATACTCTGAAATGAGCAGGACAATGGACAATAGCATGGTTAAAAAGGTATCCCTGTCGAAACTATGAACGTTTGCTGGCAGCAGAGGCTCTACCTATGACAAAGGAGTCAATTCTAAAAGCGGATTTGGAAAGGTTTTCTGTTTTATCACCATCAACCAATGAAGGCCAATTTAAAACTTAGAATGTATCTAATTTTAAAACAAGAGAGGAAATTAGCAAAGTTAGTTTCATTTTATTTGGAATGCATATATACCTAGTTGTATTAAGAAATTTCCCCTTTGATGAGAACTCTATTTTGAAAAAGTTTAAGTATGTCCATACTTTTCAGAGATAATTGTTTCTTCAAGCGAATCGCCAATTGTTGTGCTCTACAACAACCCCCCATTTCATACAAATTATTATTCACAAAACTATAATATGAAATGGGTCCCTTTTTATTTTTAATTGGTATCAACTTTGTATCATTCAAAAAAGGTCCGAAAACAAAATGAAAACATTACAAAAACCTTTTTTTTACAAACCAATAATATAAATGATTAATCTTTTATCATTGCGATAAAGCAATCGCAAGATCGCATATCGCAATGACAAAGGAGGCATAACTTAAAGGCCCATTTGGTTTTCTCCGACGCGATAACATGCAATAGGCTATCGGATATCGGCAATAATAAGTTCCCATCACAAAAGTGCCTCCCGCTCCGATGCAATGCGATAGCGTCCCTTTCGCCCCTATGCAATGCGATATCGCAATCGGCAATTGAGGATATACCATGCATGCTTTCTAAAGTGCCCCAGTTAATACTCCTGATGCGATGCGATGCGATATCGCTATCAGCAATCGGGAATTCCAAAAGGTGTCAATATAAAGATTTAAGTTTTCCCCCGACGCCCGATTGCGATAAAGCCAAAGCGCAAACTTCAAAAATTGTTAAAGCAGGGATATTACGATTAATTCATATTAAAGGCCTTATCTTTCAAACAGTGATTCACCTGCGCTCAACCGCCAAAACATCCAAGGCACGCTTAAACAAATCGTTCGGCCGATAAGCGATATGATGGGCATTTAAAGGATTGGGAGGTTTTAATGGTCATTTAATGAAATAGTAAATTTAAAAAATCTTCTCATAGATTTTATCTACAGCCACTTTAAGTTAATCCTTCATCGTGCATTGAGCAATATATCTCACTCATATTTGGTTTTCGCTACCAATTCTCTGTGTTACGCTTATTTCCACTACTGTGCAGAATTCTTTCGAAGTAATAGATTCAAGCAGAATGGGGAAGAAGTCTAAGAAAACCGCAATCGCTTCCGCTGCACCAGCCACAGGACAAGCCATCGCTGATCCAGCAACTAAAAAGAAAGGATTGATTTCTGATACTACATGTTCAGGACTTGGCAAGACCACTTGGCAAAGTACCTATAATTTGATCGAGGCCGAAGAACCAAAGGTGACGGCAGTACAAGCTACAGCAGGTTCCAGTCGAAAATCTGATGGTACTTTAAAAGACTTGGCCGACTCTTTCCTTCATCGGATAGCAGCTCGGGAACAAATTCTCCCATATACGGATGTAGTGAAATGGGCAATTGAGGAAATCCCAATCACAGACAGAACCTTCTGCACCAGAGATGGGAGAATCTTCGGTTCATTCAAGGCTAATGATTTGAGGCAAATGTATCATTTGCCTGAGCCAGAGAAAAAGTACAACAAGGCATTTCTGGAGAAATTCCGAAATGAGAATGAAACTGAATCCGAACCCATTCGGGAGTGGAGGCAAAATCCGGCGAAACATAAGCATGAAACTTCCGGTAAGTACTCTGTTGATTCTCTATGTTCTCCGTATTGTTATGCTGGGATAATGATGTGTAGATTGTGGGGGTTGCACGATTCCGCTAATTTCACCATTGAAATGGTTCCCTTGATGGAAGCGGCATGTAATAGTGAGATAATGGATTGGGCAACCATACTGTCAGATAAGCTAGCGACAGCAGTTCTTAATTTTAGAACTAAAACTTCCGTCTCCGAAAGGCTTATACCCCCATTCTACTACAGTGCTTATATACTAGATACCCTGTGTTTTAATTCTGAGTTTCCTGTACTCGGCTGGAGGTGGACTACACAAGACCCCACGCCAATTCACATATACCATCAGAAATTGTGGAAGACTTCCTATAAGCACCATTTATACCAAGTCTGCAACGGCTTCATGTTATCCATTCATTATTCTATTTTTAATAAACCTGCTCCCAAAATTTCTTACCAAGCAGGGATTGATTTGACATCAATAGGAAGATGGTTCGGAGAGGAGAAATTTACTTATGTAAGAATTTTCGGCAGCCAAGCCGAACCTCATGTCCTTCCTTTGTACATACCTGATAAACTGCTGGCAAGGGAGATAGCCTATCAGATTATTGCCGAAGGAGTTACACAAACTCTGAAGAAAAATAAGAAGCAGGTCTGGCCCTCCTTTCCTCTAAGATGTGGTGTCTACACTTTGCATGATTTCAAACATGCAGAAAAAGAAGCTACGAAGATGAAGTCATTAACTCTAGCGACTCTCCCTAACAGGAGATTTGATCCCAACAAGGTCGCCTATAATGCACTCGAACAGGCCAAATTGACAAAGTTTGATCATATAGAAGATAAGTTTGATGACCTGTTCTCCTCAGTTGAATCAATGTATCAAGTTAGATCGCTGGCCATAATGGAATACAAAGATGAATGTTTAGTTGAATTCAACAGACTTAGAGAACAGAGGTTGCAAACTCTGCCTCTAGATCTGTTGGCAACAACCCCAGCAACAGGACCAAGCGAGCCTGAACAGCAACATCCTAAGGAACCTCCAGTTACAACAGAAGAAGAGGAGAAAGTGCAAGAGAAAACCCAGACTAAAGAGCAGGAACAAAGAAACATAGAGGTAAATGTAGATACTCAAATTGATCCCAAATTGCTCCAGGAATGGCAGCAATTTGATTCAATTATCAGTAGTCTTGAATGCTCAAAGGACACCGAAACTTCAAACAAGATAGATACACAAGAGACCACTTCAAAACAAGTTCCAAGTGGAACCAGCATCCTACCCAGTTCGAAGGAAGTAGAAATAATCCCAAAGGATCCCTCCGATCAAATTATCTTGCAGATAGAAGAAATTCCTCCCTTGGATGTCTTCTATAGCCCGAGACACAAAGCTGTGGTAAAACGACAGAGGAAGAGGAGAAGGACTGATCAAACTTCCTTATTCCCAGAACAAACAGTCATGGGCAATGTGGTTTAGAAGGAGGAATTTGACCCCTCTGATGACCTAACAAAACTATCACAATATGCTGGAGCCTATTCGGCAGCAACAATAGATAAGGCATCAGAGGTGAGTCTTTTATTAAAAACAAAAGACCAGGAGATCTTTTTATTGCAAGCACAACTAACAGAAGCACAGCAGAAGGCAGAGCAGGCAGAATGGCAATTGTTGACACAACAGCAAATAAATAATCAATTAACTCAACAATTGCAGGAAGAGAAACAGAGAATTGATCACAGCACAGTCCAGAAGCAGAAAGAGTTGTCTGAGGCATTGGCACAACTAAGGGCAGCAAATGAACAAATGTTGAAGTTAAAAGATGAGCAGATTGCTCAACTATCAGCCCAACTAGAGAAGACAAAGGATCTTCCACAGATAGCCGAATTCAAATCGGAGGCATTACAGATAAATAAGGCATTAATAACACAGATCAAGCTTTTATGCCAACAAATCACCCAGGCAGAACCATTATGCGATTTAACGACATCAATAAGTAAACAATCAGAAAAAGCTAGAACAGACTTGGATCAAGCTGATGAAACATTAACTGAGTTTCTTGAGTGGCAAGATACCGATCAGGGACAGGCGGCAAATTTACCAAGGATTTTAGAATCACATAAAGAAATATTATTTATAGAATGACAGTCCCAGTTAATGAAAGCGGAGAGGGCAATTTCAAGATGCAAATCAACCACAAGTAATTTGGTTGAATTGGTTAATAATACTCTCTACTTGTCTAACATGATTTCCCAATGCACTCCAGGTAAATTGACAACAGCGAAAATATTGGAGTAGTCAAGTTATCCGGATCTGGAGAAAAATGGGAGATTAATTGCTGGAATTAACAGTTTAACATGGGACGCCTATTGGTTCTTCTTGGTAAAACCGCATACTCAAAGAGCCGCCCTCAAATGCCTTACAGATGCAATCGGGTATATTATTCCCGATATTCAGGATGCCACATATGCCGCCCAGCTCAACTCCCGCCTCAACAGACCTCCCGAAGTGGAGCCAATGCTTGCGATAAGTCAGCTCAGGTTTAAAGGCAAACAGCCTACATGATGATTCATGCCGCCGATTCCCAGATCGCTGAGAAGGAGATATTCAAGATCATTCTATACCAATTAAGTAGGATTTCAGTTTCATATATAGTTAGTTTAATTTAGTATTTATAGACCCTTTCATTGTTTTGGAAAGGGTCGTAAAGTTTTGTACTTGACTCAAAGCCTGAAGTTTCACTACTGTACTTCAGGCATACTCTTTTATAAAACTGGACCAATTATTCTAATTTTCGCAAGGAATCTTTTATGCAAATGTGCACTACTGTCTTTGTTTGAAAGTATTTCTACGTTGAAAGAAGAATCTCAAATAGCGATTGATATTGGGAGTGACTAGCAGCTCATATGGTACTATTATCTATGTCTGAATTCATTCCTTTTATATGAATTGTCGTTTGATCGCCTTTGCTATTATCGGATATATGTGTGTTTTAACAAGCATTTCTTTATTTCCTCCACTATTGGATGTTTATGGTGATGCTTTTCTTTTGATCATATATATATTGATGATATAAATGATAAGTGTAGCAATATTGCATTAATCACTTTGTTTAACTATTTGAGCAGAGTAATCCTTAAATGAATAAATGTCCATGTTTATTGGATGAAGTCATCTATATGCCTGTCAATAAACATAGATCATCAAGCACTATACTTCAAAGTACAATAGTTCCTGGGATTAGTAGTAGATCTTTTATTTTGTTGATAGATTAAGTTATTCGCCTATCATTAGATTAGACAATCAATCATTCATCCATCCCATTTATTCATTACTAGGAAACTGGTCCCATTATCCCCAGTCGGAGCCACCATTCCAAAAGGAAAAGGAGCTGTATTAAGGTCCGGACCGGGTGGTTATCCCCCAATGTTGATACAATGATTTTCGGGGCATCAACACCCCCTTATTAAATCATGTTGAATGTTTCAAGTGTAATAATATTGGGAATAAAGATTGTGATTGTAGAAGAAGTACATTGAGGCCTCCAAATCAACTTAGATAAGAAGATATTATTAGAAATAGAAATCAAAATAATAAAGGTATGGGGAAGGAAGCAAGAGAAGCAGGAAGAATGCGGTATCACTCTGTGTGTTCAAAACAAAGAAATTCAATGGTAATGGTATAGAGACAATGGATGTTTGCATCATATGGCAAGAAATAAAAGTGTACTTTTCTCTCTAAAGGAGGTCAGAGGTCGCATTGTGACTTTTGAAGATAATAGATAAGCCAAAATAATGGGCAAAGGAACAGTTAGCCTTGATAACTAAAAAGCCAAAGCTAAATATATCATGTTTGTTGAATGTTTAAAGCACAATATTCTAAGTATCATTCAAGTGGTGTATAAAGGAAATGAAGTCACATTCTATTTTAAAGGTTGTAAAATAAGGAGGGAAGGCTCTGGGAGATTAGTGAAAAAATAAACAATGAATTCAAATAATATATATGTCCTTAATAAAGGTAAAGGAGAAGATATTTATATCGAAGTGTTGTATCTCTCATCTTATCAATAAAATACATGTGAGAGACTGCAACACCTAAGGTTTCATTAAGAATATGGGAACTTCTAAGAGTAAGCTGCAAGAAAAGGATGATGAAATGGAATGTTTGTAGGATATGAATTAGTAGCTGAAAGTGAAATGAATGGAGGAATTCAATTGGAAAGAAAGAAAAAAAATGCGGAGAGTTGATAATAAGGAGAAACATCAGTTCAAAGAGAATAACACTTTGATGTCAAAAAAGTTAAGTTGTAGAAAAAAGGAAGAATAAGCCTAGGAAGATGAGTCCCAAAAAGAAGAAGTAAAAATAAGTTCAAACATAGGGGGAGTAATCTCAAGAGTAGATATGCAAAAGAGGAAATGTTACATGCATGGTTGGATAGACAAAGCCTTGACAAGGGAGCCTGGTTGCAAAAAAATGAGAATTGAGAAATTAGAGGAAGTAATTACTTTGTTGTTAATATCTTAGGTGGAGAAATTGCAGCCATAAGTAAAAATAGCCTTTTTGTAATTGATGTAAAAGGGGGAGAATATGCATAAATAAGGTGAGATAGTAGACAATGGGAGCATTTTAAGTTATCGAGAGAATTTGTAGATAAAGGAAGAGCTACAATAATTAAGAGAAATCAAAAATAGAGGGAGAGTTGTAGATACTAACAAACGTTGTAGATAGAGGAAAAGTTGTAGCTACTAAGAGATGTTGTAAATAGAGGAAGAGTTGTAGACACTAAGAAAAATTTCATATATAAGAAGAGTTATAGATAAGGAGAAGCACAATTTTAGTGGGAGAATTCCTTTTCCATTGATTTCAAATGGGGAGAATTTGAAAGCACAAGGAGTATTATAGATAAGGGAGTTCTACAATATTATTGCATAATTGACTAAGGGTTTCCATCATTGAAAAATGGGGAGAGTGTCGGAAACATTATTTTAATTGATGTCAAGGATAGGGGGAGAATACATATTTCCAATATAAAGATTGTTGGAAATATTATTTTTGGACTTTAGATGCCCAATTTGTATACCTTATATATTTGAAGAATTTTTTACTATGATTTCATAGCTCAAATTTGAGTATGATGTATATGGTTGAAAATCTTATTATGAGACCTTTCCAACGGTATATGACACTCCTAATTCCAAAATAATGAGGATATATGAACTATTTCGTCAAGGTAACCTAACCAAAATACAAGTAGGATGGCCAAATTAGTTTTCCAAGTTGATATCATAAATGATAGATGAGTTCATTTGAAGTGTACAAAAGTAAGAAGAGATATGGGGTCAAAAGAGGATCCGAGGAATAATTTTTTGGGTATGGAAATATTAAAATAAGATTAGATTACCTCGTCAATTTTTGGAGGGAAAAAAATACTTTTTCAACTCATATTTTCAACTTATCTCCCTACAATTTTACTCAAATTTCATGTTGGCGCACTCATTGGATGCAAAATTTAATTTTTCATCCAAGGAGTACCCATGTTGCATATTTTTGATGGAACCTGTTACATGAAAAATGTGAAATACATGAAAAAACTTTATTGCAATGACATTTTTTACGTATTTCACATTTTTCGTGTAGTAGGGTCCACAGAAATTATGCAACATGGGTACTCCTTGGATGAAAAATTAAATTCTGCATCCAACGAATTCTCCCACTTGAAATTTGAGTAAAATCATAGGAAGATACATTGAAAATACGAGTTGAATATATATATATATATCATTTTACTCCAAAAATGCTGGATCATCCCCTAAGGTTGACATCATCATATTGAATCCTGTTGGTTCCTATAAAGTTGATTTTTTTGTACATTTTTGTTTTGAGACCCATTTTTTACCTTAAAATTTCTCTAATGCTTACAGTCTAAAGGTGGAAGCAAAAGAGTCATTTATGGGTTGAATAAGACATCTTGGAGTTTTCACTATAACTTTTATTTCGGAATGTTTCGGACTTTGAAACTTAGAGGAACTAGAGATAATATCTTCATATACATGTGGTTAAACCTTTAGATCTTGACTTGATATAATTTTGAAGATATGCTTTGAGAAAGGTAGGCCTCTAGAATGCTCTTGAATCTTCTTGAAACATGTCAACTTGATGTTTTTGCTATAACTTTTCTTCTGAGATGTTTAAGAAATAAAAGATATCCATGTACCTATTGTTAAAATTTTATACCCTGGTTTGTTATGCTTTAAAATATATGTTATGAGGAATTTAGGCTTCCTGAATGATCCTGAAATTTTCCTCATATAGATCTAAGATATCTCTAGGTACCTATGGTAGAAATTTTAGAACCAGATATGAAAAAATGGATTTGTATCATTTTATGCAAGCTCATTCTTAGGAAGAAGCCAAAAGAAACAAGTGTTGGGAGAAGTAAAACTAATGAAGGAAGAAGCAACAAATAGACTTGGTGAAGGTAGGAACAACTAATAGACCTTGTCAAGGAAGAAGTAACAATAATACTTGGTGAAAGCAGGAGAAACCAACATACGTTGTGAAGAGAAAAACAACTCAATGAAGTAGGTTGGTGCCTATGAGTATTTGCAGTAGAGGGGATTGGCGTATCTTGTAGGTTGGTACCTACAAAACAACATAGGGGATTGGTGTTTCCTGTAGGTTGTTTCTTCTAAAAAAATAGAGGGGATTGTTGTCTCCTTTGTGTTGGTTCCTACAAAGTAGTAGATGGGATTGATGTGTCCTATTGGTTGGTGCCTACAAGGTAGAAAAGGTGATTGAATTCTATTATAGGTTAGTGCTGTTAGGATCCCACCCTAACCCCCTTATTTATGTAATGGGATCGAGTCATAGTCAAGAGTCAATAAAGCCCATATTAATAATTGTAAGTGGTTAACCCGCAATTAATGACGGGACCACAATTAGTTGCAAATGGGCCGTAGTATTAGATAGATGGTATTAATAAAACCCATGGTATTGATCCTTGGTATTGCATGTATGAGTCATATATAAAGGATATAGACTCCCTGTGAGGAGCGTCATGTCTTATTTTTGTATCAAGCTCTGCTCTATTGGAGGTTTCCCCCTTGAAGAGGCCAGTGAACATTGCTTTCTAAATAATAAAATATTTGTTGTTGTCTCTCACTATTCTATGTTCTGGGTATCTTTCTTCGCATATTCTGTATTTGGGTATCTTTTTGCAGGTTAAGAGCATAACAAGTGCCTACAAAAAAATAGAGTGGATTGGTGTCTCTTGTAGGTTGGCACCTATAAGATATTTCATATAAAGATGTTTTTTGGTTTTCTCCCATCAAGGTTCCTGTGTATCTTATGTTACTTGTTTAGTTTAGGAAATTGAGGTTTTACGATGTTTGAATGGCTTTAAATACATAAAAGTTATCATTATACCGATCCACCCCCCATCTCAGTATACTTGTGAATACAACACATATTGTTATTAGAGTTGCCATCTATGACTTATCTGTGTGCTATCTTGGCCAAAGTTTCAATCTCCTTGGAACCATCGACTCTCGTGGGACCACTCTTTTGCACACAACTGAACATAGTCATCTTGTGCACTCAATGTTGCGATATCAACTAGAAAGACTCCTATGTCTTCTGATTTATCGTTTTTACTAGTGTCGTGAGTGTGGAACCTTGCTTTCAAGATCCCAAGAGATATTGAAGGCAAGCACATTTTTTTTTGGCTCCTAGAGGACTTGCAAGAATAAGGGCATTACAAACTCCATTATTTTGATGAATCATGTTTATTACTAGAAAAACCAACAAAGCCTTAATTTAGATTTGTATGAAATATTACTGAAATCACCAATTTTGGAGGTTGGGAGAAAAAAATATTATGACATTCTCACCTTTTGATCATTTTTAGCTTGTTCTGTTGGACAACGTATCTTGCCCCATTCAACATATAAATGGGCACTCATTAAAAGATCCAAGTACCAACTATAATTTTTATGGTCAAATTGCATGATGGTCATAGGAAGATGTCAAGACTCGTTTCTTCTAGATACAACCCCATCATTAATGAAATATGATGTAGATTTTAACCCTAACTAGTGAGGTCTTTCCTACAACTCATGCCCTTGCTTCCATAACTCGGGCTTTCAATCCTTATTTTTCCAGTGGCTCTTTTATCCCCACCACTTAAATGCAAGCACAAAGGGTGTCTCCATATTTTCATATGATAAGAAACAAAATGCCTATGCTTTCTTATTTTACTTTGTGCCTCATTGACAACTTTGGTCTTACCAATATACCTAATTCCAAACAAAAAATTAAATATTCATGTGCATTAAGAATGAAGAATTGAAGTAGGCATAGATTTTTATTCATAGTTTATGTGACTTTTCAAATAAATCCATCCATATATTCTTGTTCACCTTGTGTCAAATTCCAAGTCACACACTACATTTTGCATTTATAAGCTAGGTGTTTAAATCACCTCAATTTGGTTATAACTAGGTCTATCTGTAATTGTATTGGGCATCTTTATCGAATCTTGTGAGTGTATTCAAATTCCTTATGATTAAAACTTTTGAATCCTTGGGGTACATTTTATCTTTTTGGGCTTAAGTGATCCTTCCTTCTATTT
Source organism: Pinus tabuliformis (assembly GCA_031772625.1). Classification (NCBI taxonomy): domain Eukaryota; kingdom Viridiplantae; phylum Streptophyta; class Pinopsida; order Pinales; family Pinaceae; genus Pinus; species Pinus tabuliformis. The sequence goes on along the minus strand of CM062817.1, from coordinate 573,493,071 downwards.
TTGAAGCACTACACCTTTTGGTCATTCAACTCCAAAATCAGGAATATTAAACTTGCAAATATTTTTTTTTTGTAATTTTACATATAGTTTTTAAAATTGAGTTGACTTGCAAACATACACATTTTTAGTAGAGTCTAACAACCTCTATGTGCTAAGTTTTAATTTCTAGTTCAAGGTTTGATTCCTAAATACTAACAATGTCATCGAGTTGGCCAAATGGAGGATCAATGTTTTGTTATTCATCCTTATGAGCATTGTGGAAAGCATAATCATCCTTTAGATAGATTTTTTAAGAGTGAAGATTCACTATGCTTGGATCATTTCTTGGCAATGGTCATCAACAACCAAGAATATATATCAATCATATTAAAGAATTCATTCTTGACTATTGGTACATCTTGCAATGAAAATATTTTCATCTTCTCACCTCATATCTAAGAAGGGGGAATAATAATAATGAGTGATTGATAGGTAGGCTTCAAGTTTTCAATAGAGCCAAAGCCATATTGCATGAGTGTGATTGGTTTGTGGTCTTGCTTAAATAACTATTTTGTAGAAGACTTACAACTTCTACTGGACGTTAGTTTGTGGTCATCTTTAAAACATCATTTTAGAGCATTTTTAATTATAAAAGTAAATAAACTTCTATATAAACTAGGAAATGCTCTAACACTTTTTCAGCCTTAGTGTCATGTTCTAGATTTTATTATCATCCTAAACTATCACTTTCTACAGGAACTCATGAGCCCTAGAGCCAAATTTCAAAGATTGTGGTGATCTTAATCCACCATTTTCCATAAGAACTGTTGAGGAAAAAAACCAAGTTCTAGAGTTTGTGGTCATCTATAAACCACCATTTAGTAGAAGACATCAAATTCTCCTATTCATTTGGTTGGTGTTCATCTAAAAACCACCATATTTAGAGAGCACATTTAGCCATTGGTAGTTGTCCACTTCCATATTCAACTTTGTACTTCGACTCACATACTCTGCTTTGGATTATGGGGGGATGTTGGAAACATAATCCCTTAAGGTTATGAAATTTTTTACTATTCGTTTGAGAGAGAATATAAAAGAACACAAATGAATAAGAATAATCATGTGTCCAAAATACCTCTTAGAAGATGAATCCAAAAACTATAAATTGTGTATTTATGTGTATCATATAAATCAAATATATGATATATCACACACTTATTTTCTTTTCTGTGTCTAACATATTTCCTTATAAGTAGCGTTCATATGTCATATAAAGATAATAAGATAATAATATTTCACACCAAAAATCTAAAAAATTAAGAATAATATTATTTTAGTAAAATATACACAAAGACTTTTGTAACATAATTTTGTTGGATTACAATGAATATTTTTCCAATACATTTCAATTATTCATTATGATTATATTTCAATTATTCATTATAATGGTTTTATTATAAATCTACATAAACATAATTTTCACATTGACTACCACAGTGAAACAATAATCACTATCTCTTCAAATATGGAATAGAATTGATATTCCAGTAAGTTCAAGGACTCTTTCTCTTCCCAAAAATATTGTCCAAGATTTTGTTTCTATATTTTATCTTATGCTTCTGTACATCTATCAAAACATAGTCTCCACTAACTAAATATTGACAAGTATTTGAAAGGAAACTCAATAATTTCTGATACGAATAATTTCTTCACGTTGATCCTACAGAAAATAATTGCTCACAAAATCCAAGGTTACTGAGACATGAGGTAACACCTTCACCTGGTTGTATACCAATCCATTTTAATTAGTGAAATTGACCATTAGCACATAGCACAATAATTATAATGCTACCAGTTTAGTGTGATGTATTTCTTCAATATGCTCAGGTAGAACAACATGAAATGTGTAGAGAATAAAATTGGGTATCTTTTATCAAAATATGTATGGATAATAAATTGATAGAGGAGCCACCATGCGTCCCTCCCTAGTGACTTGCTAATGGTCTGAAAAGGTGACAGAGATAGATATATTTAGGTAGTTTTTCTTGTAGAAAATGATTTTTATGTCCATACAATGTTGTGAGGATTAGACAAAATAAAAGTTGCATTATATCATAGACAGACATATTTCTATATGAAATACATTTCTAATTTTATTCACCACGGGATGATTTTCAAATTTATTCGCATGTCAATGCATAATAAAACATTAATTAAATGGGACCTTTACAGAATCTTACATTGATGCTAATTTCCATTAAGTTTTGCTGAAACATTTTAAAAAACTAAAGAAACCAACTTCCATGGCTCATGGAGTTTCACTGAACTTTCGCAATTTGATGATATCAAATATAGCTAAACATTTGTCTTTGCATACAACCATATACCAATATGCTGTCATCTAGGGCATCAAACACTGGTTTCTCAAAAATAAACCTGATCATGCCCGTAGCTAGGACATCAAACCCTGTTTTTAAAAAACAAACTTGGTCATGCTAGTAGCTAGGACATCAAACCCTGTTTCTAAAAAACAAACTTGGTCATGTTAGTAGCTCGGACATCAAACCATGGTTTCCCAAAAAATAAACCTGAAATATTAGTAGCTAGGGCATCCCCACTAATACTCACTTGATTATTCCTCTATTTCCCATCATTTTCAACTTATGTGATAAGATTAAGGTTGAACAGAGCATCGATGAGGTAAGAATTAACTCAAAACCAAGACACTTTGTCCTATTTTTTGAAATAATTGGGTGAGGAGTTAAGGGGACATAATTTCACTTTTGTTAGATTATATAGAGAGCCCTTTCATATCTATTCAACCAATTAAAATCAGAGTCACCACCTACCCTAAGAAGAAAATAATATAATTTCAATCCAAATTTATCTCTTTTTTAAAGTTAAAATCTTATGTAAATCATGGCTAAGATACTCCCTACAAAAGGAGGACCATGTAATTTCAAGAAACAACCCTACCTTAACCCAAACAAGAAGGAAAGATACAAAACTATAATTATATGTCAAGATGTTGGACCGTAATTATAATATTGTTTCTATGAGAACCATGCTAGATGAAAAACCATAATTGTATGTCAAGGTACAGAAACATGATTATAATATTGTTTATGTGAGAACCCCACCAGATACAATGCACTAGAAATGCCCTACACTCCTTGCATCATTTATTTGAGGGTTTGTCTCATTACATGTAATATTCATAGGCTGAATATTATGATGTTTCTCATACATCATGGCAGAGACAGAGCCAAGCTTCACGGATTCTATTTGCCTACCATCTATTGTAGTTGCTACAACACCACCCACATTTTTGGGCATATTCAAAATTTTGGGTACCCCACCACTCACCAAGCTACTAGGGTTTCGATAAGGCCCCAGTCGATTACTCTCCCCTCGACCTTTCCTATCCAACCCCTTTGGTGTTCCCACCCACGTTCCATACATTGTATACACGCATCATGATTTATCTCAGACATATGCCTTAGGAACGCATTAGGGTTTCAAAGGTTAATGGCTTCATTGATGCATCAAGAGTCTCTCATGATTTTGAAGCTCATATTTGCATATGCCTCCAGGGGTGCATTCTCATCGGCATCACTTGACATCATGGCGAGAGGCATTTCAAAAATCTTTCCCTAGGTTCTTGGTAGATTCTTCACCTCATCATGTGCATTAGGGTTTGTAGGGGTCATGGATTTCCCTTAACATCTCTGTAACCTGTTGATGCCCCGAAAATCGTTGTATCAACATTAGGGGATAACCACCCGGTCCAGACCTTAATACAGCTCCTTTTCCGTTTGGAATGGTGGCTCCGACTGGGGATAATGGGACCAGTTTCCCAGCAATGGATAAACGAGATGAATGAATGATTGGTTGACTAATCTAATGATAGGCGAATAACTTAATTTATCAGCGAAATAAAAGAACTACTACTAATCCCGGGAACTATTGTACTTTAAAGTGTAGCGCTTAATGATCTATGTTTATAAACAGGCATGTAGATGACTCTATTTAATAAACATGGACTTTTATTCATTCAAGGATTACTTTGCTTAAATCGTTAAACAAAGGGATTAGCGCAATATTGCTACACTTATATATCATCGATACATATACGATCAAACGAAAAGCATCCCATAAACATCCAATAGTGGAGGGAATAAAGAAATGCTGTTAAAACACATACATATATTCGATAATAGCAAAGGCAATCAAATACCAATTCATATGAAAAGAATGAATTCAGACATCGATAATAGTACCATATGAGCTGCTAGTCACTCCCAATATCAATCGCTATTTGAGATTCTTCTTCCAAGGCAGAAATACTTTCAAACAAAGACAGTAGTGCACAATTGCATAAAAGCTTCCTTGTCAAAATTAGAATAACTAGTCCAGTTTTATAAAAGAATATGGCTAAAGTACAGTAGTACAACTTCAGTCTTTAAGTCAAGTACAAAACTTTACGACCCTTTCCAAAACAATGAAAGGGTCTATAAATACTTAATTAAGCTAACTATCTATGAAACTGAAATCCTACTTAATTGGTATCAATTGATTTTGATCATATTCTTCTCAGCAACCTGGCAGTCGGCAGCATGAATCATCAAGTAGGTTGTTTGCCTTTAAACCTGAGCTGACTTATCACAAGCATTGGCTCCACTTTGGGTGGTCTGTTGAGACGAGAGCTAAGCTGGGTGGCATAGGTGGCATCCTGAATATCTGGGATAATATACCCGATTGCATCTGTAAGGCATTTGAGGGCGGCTCTTTGACTGTGTGGTTTTACCAAGAAGAACCAATAGGTGTCCCATGTTAAACTGTTAATTCTAGCAATTAATCTCCCCTTTTCCTCTAGATCTGGATAACATGATTGCTCCAGTGTTTTCATTGTTTTCAATTTTCTTGGAGTGCATTGGGAAATCATGTTTGACAAGTAGAGAGTATTATTAACCAATTCAACCAAATTGCTTGTAGTTGATTTGCACCTTGAAATTTCCCAGTCTGCTTTCATTAACTGGGACTGCCATTATGTAAACAATATATCTTTATGCGACTCTAAAATTCTTGGTAAATTTACCGCTTGTCCCTGATCAGTATCTTTCCAGTCAAGAAATGTAGTTATCGTTTCTTCAGCTTGATCCAATTTCGCTCTAGCCTTTTCTGTTTTTTCACTTATTGATGTCGTCAATTCACATAGTGGTTCCGCCTGGGAGATTTGTTGACATAGAAGCTTGATTTGGGCTATTAATGCCGTATTTATCTGTAGTGCCTCTACTCTGAATTCAGTTATTTGTGGAACACCATTTGTCTTCTCAAGTTGTGCTAATAGTTGAGCAATCTGTTCATCTTTTCTTTTCAGCATTTGTTCATTTGCTGCCCTTAGTTGTGCCAAGGCTTCAGACAACTCTTTCTGCTTCTAGATTGCGTTGTGATCAATCCTTTGCTTCTCTGCTTGCAATTTTTGAGTTAATTGATTATTTAGTTGCTGTTGTGTCAACAATTGTTGTTCTGCCTGCTCTGCTTTCTGCTGTGCTTCTGTTAGCTGTGCCTGCAATAAAAAGATTTCCTGGTCTTTTGTTTTCAATAAAAGACTCACCTCTGATGCTTTGTCTATTGTTGTTGCTGAATAGGCTCCAACATATTGTGATAGTTTTGTTAGGTCATCAGAGGGGTCAAATTCCTCCTTCCAAACCACATTTCCCATGACCATCTGTTCTGGGAAAAGGGAAGGTTGATCAGTCCTTCTTCTCTTCCTCTGTCGTTTTACTACAGCTTTATGCCTTAGGCTATAGAAGACATCCAAGGGAGGAATCTCTTCTAGCTGCAAAATGATTTGATCGGAGGGGTCCTTTGGTATTATTTCTACTTCCTTTGAACTAGGTGGGCCGCCGGTTCCACTTGGAACCTGTTGTGAAGTGGTTTCCTGTGTGTCTACTGCTTTTGAAGTTTCGGTATCCTTTGAACATTCTAGACTTCTGATAATAGAATCAAATTGTTGCCACTCCTGGAGCAGCTTTGGATCAATATGAGTATCCACATTTACTTCTATGTTGCTTTGCTTCTACTCTTTAGTCTGGGTTTCCTCCCACACTTTCTCCTGCTCTTTAGTCTGAGTTTCCTCCTGTGCTTTCTCTTGTTCTTTTGTTGTAACCGGAGGTTCCTTTGAATGTTGCCTTTCAGGCTCGCTTGATGCTATTGTTGGGGTTGTTGCTAACAGATCTAGAGGCAGAGTTTGCAACCTCTGTTCTCTAAGTCTGTTGAATTCAACCAACCCTTCATCCTGATATTTCATTCTGGCTAGTGACTTAACCTGCAATATTGACTCAGCTGAGGAGAACAGGTCATCGAACATATCTTCTTTATGATCAAACTTTGTCAATTTGGCCTGTTCAAGTGCATTATAGGAGACTTTGTTGGGATCAAATCGCCTATTAGGGAGAGTTGCTAGAGTTAATGATTTTATCTTTGTGGCTTCTTTCTCTGCATGTTTGAAATCATGCAATGTGTAGACACCACATCTCAAAGGAAAAGAGGGCCAGACCTGCTTCTTATTTTTCTTGAGAGTCTGTGTAACTCCCTCGGCAATGATCTGATAAGCTATTTCCCTCGCTAGCAGTTTATCAGGTATGTACAACGGAAGGACATGAGGTTCGGCTTGGCTACCGAAAACTCTTATATAAGCGAACTTTTCCTCCCCGAACCATCTTCCTACTGATGCTAAGTCAATCCCGGCTTGGTAGGAAATCTTGGGAGCAGGTTTATCAAAAATAGAGTAATGAATGGGTAACATAAAGCCATTGCAGACTTGGTATAAATGGTGCTTATAGGAAGCTTTCCACAATTTCTGATGGTATATGTGAATAGGCATGGGGTCTTGTGATGTCCACCTCCAGCCGAGCACAGGAAATTCAAAATTAAAACACAAGGTATCTAGAATATAGGCACTATAGTAGAATGGGGGAATTAACCTTTCAGTAATGCGGGTCTTATTTCTAAAATCAAGAACAGTTGTTGCTAGTTTATCTGACAGTATAGTTTCCCAATCCATTATTTCACTGTTACACACCGCTTCCATTAAGGGAACCATTTCTATAGTGAAATTAGCGGAATCGTGCAACCCCCACAATCTACACATCATTATTCCAGCATAACAATAAGGAGAACATAGGGAATCAACAGAGTACTTACAGGAAGATTCATGCTTGTGTTTTTCCGGATTTTGTCTCCAATCTCGGATGGGTTCAGATTCAATTTCATTCTCTTTTCGGAATTTCTCCAAAAACGCCTTGTTATACTTCTTCTCTGGCTCAGGCAAATGATACATTTGCCTTAAATCATCAACCTCGAATGAACCGAAGATTCTCCCATCTCTGGTGCAGAAAGTTCTGTCTGTGATTGGGATTTCCTCAATTGCCCACCTCACTACATCCGTATATGGGAGAATTTGTTCCCGAGCTGCTATCCGATGAAGGAAGGAGTCGGCTAAGTCCTTTAAAGTACCATCAAATTTCCGAGTCGCATCTGCAGTGGCTTGTACTGTTGTTACTTCAGGTTCTTCGGCCTCAATCAAATTATAGGTACTTTGCCAAGTAGTTTTGCCGAGACCAGAACATGTAGTATCAGATATCAATCCTTTCTTTTTATTTGTTGGATCAGCGATAGCTTGTCCTGTGGCTGGCACAGCAGAAGCGACTGTGGTTTTCTTAGACTTCTTCCCCATTTTTGCTTGAGTTTTCTGCTCCGGAAGAATTCTGCACAGGAGTGAAAATAAGGGTAACACAGAGAATTGGTAGTGAAAACCAAATATGAGCGAGATATATTGATCAATGCGTGATGAGGGATTAACTTTAAAGTGGCCACGGATACAATCTATGAGAAGATTTTAGGACTTACTATTACATTAAATGGCCGTTAAAACCTGCCAATCCTTTAAATGCCCATCATATCATTAATCGGCCGAATGATTTGTTTAAGCGTGCCTTGGATGTTTTGGCGGTTGAGCACAGGTAAATCACTGTTCGACAGATAAGGCTTTTAATATGAATTAATCGTAATATCCCTCTGTTTTAACAGCTTTTTTGAAGTTTGCGCTTCTGGCTTTATCGCAATCGGGCATCGGGGAAAACTTAAATCCTTATATTGACACCTTTTGAAATCCCCGATCGCCGATAGTGATATCGCATCGCATCGGGAGTATGGGCACTTTAAGAAAGCATGGATAGTGTATCGCCGATCACCGATAGCGATATCGCATCGCATCGGGTGTATTACCTAGGGTGCTTTAATAACATGCATAGTATATTGCCGATCGCCGATAGCGATATCACATCGCATCGGAGCGAAAGGAACTTTTATCGCATCGGAGAAAACCAATGGGCCTTTAAAGTATGCCTCCTGTGTCATTACGATATGCGATCTTGCGATCGCTTTATTGCAATGATAAAAGATTGATTATTTATATTAAAAGACCAAAATTGGTTTGTCCAAAAGGTTTTTTATAATGTCTTCATTTTGTTTTCGGACCTTTTTGAATAATACAATGTTGATACCAATCAAAACTAAAAGGGACTCATTTCATAAGATAGTTTTTTTTTTGTGAATAACCATGATATGAAATGGGGGGTTGTTGTAGAGCACAACAATTGGCGATTCGCTAGAAGAAACAGTTATCTCTGAAAAGTATGGAAATACTTAAACTTTTTTCAAAATAGAGTTCTCATTAAAGGGGAAAATTCTAATATAACTAGGTATATATGCATTCTAAATAAAATGAATCTATCTTTGTTAATTTCCTCTCTTGTTTAAAATTAGATACACTCTAAGTTTTAAATTGGCCTTTATTGGTTTATAATGATAAAATAGAGAACCTTTCCAAATCAGCTTTTAGAATTGACTCCTTTGTCATAGGTAGAGCCTCTGCTACCAGCAAACGTTCATAGTTTCGACAGGGATACCTTTAAACCATATTATTGTCCATTGTCCCATCCATTTAATAGTGTGATTAACAGAATGAATTCAAAACATGTTTTCATATTTTGTATTTCCTTTCTTTCTTTTTTATTGCTAAGATAAAAAGCCATTGTCCTGGTTTGGTGACCAGCTATTGACAATGCCATTCACTGGTAGTAATCTAACCGAACAAGTTGGCTTGTGATGAGACCCCTTGTCTTATAATTCTAAGCCATTACCCTGTTTTGGTATGTAGTATTGGTAATGTCGGTTAAACTATTTCCCCATGACCATGGTAAGCAGGCTTGTAATAAGACCTCTTATCTTTAATATCAGATATTTTTAGAATTACACTCTGAGTAACCATAAACTTTGGTGAATGGGATGGACAATTTTCTCCTTAAGAGTAAATGGATGACAAGGTAAGAGTTAAAGATGCTGAAGTTGGATTAGTTTCTGTTTTGATATTGATAACCTTTTTGTGACCAATCTGAAAACATAAAATGATTTACAATACTTCTAAACTTTGAGAAGGGTTCACAAAAATTGAAGTATGGTTTTGGAATGCAATTATACCTAGTTTCCTAGAAATTATCCCTCTTGTGTAAGACTTCTATTATTTTAAAAGTAAATATCCTCACTACTTCTGTTGAGCAACTTTTAAGTACAACAAAGGTCAATGGAAGATACCTTACAACTTTATTTTCTAATGGTCCTACAAACTACAAAACTCTATTAAACTAAAAAAAGGAGAAGGGGTTACCTCCTCAATTAAAGAATTTCTTTAAGATAAGACCATTAACAGGGAGAGAATCTCTCAAACCTGATAAATATTGTAATATGAAGGTCGAATGGCCTATCTTCTCACAGATCTGAAATTGATCCAGGTGGATATTGGTGGCCACCTGCCAAGTCCACCTGGACCCCCACCATTGTCTTTCTCAGCATTTTCAGTTTCCTTAATTGTAGCACAACTTACTATTTTTAGCAGTTTTTCGGGTCCTGAACTTCCGGAGCCGTTTTGAGGCCCTAAACGACGTTTTTTGGGAAATCTGGGGGCAACATGGGTCCATGGACCGATGTTGCCCTTCCCAAAGTGGTAGTGCTCGGATAGATATTTCTAACGAGCTATTGTACGCGTCAAACGGAGATCGTATGCCAAAGTTACGACCCCGGGAAGTTGATGTACCAATTTACCCAAACGGGGCCCACAGTTTGGCGTTTCATCTCCTAGGGTTAGGTTTTGGAATGTTAAGGGTTGTCCATTGTTTCTCAACAATAAATAGGCCTTCGAGCCTCATTGTAACACAGTTCAGAGGCATGTAGCCATCACATCTCTTCTCAGAGATAAGCTACCATCGCCCTAGCTAGTTTATTGCCATTTCTGTTTGTAATCATATTTCAGTATTTTCCATTAATGAAATGAAGTATTATTTCCGCTGCATCTTTGTGTATATGGTTATCTCTGTAATTTGTTGCGTTCCTGTTTAAATCCGGATCAGTGGTATCAGAGCGGTCTGCTTTTTCTCTGTTTTTCTTTGCATGTCCCCAACAAGGTCGGGATATAAGGAGTTAGGGCTTGAACTGGTTGAACCTTTGCAAGACCAGCCTCGCAAATCCCGACGGCCTCCCATGGCGGACGAGAAGAAAGACGAGGGGGCAGGAGATCCCATCAAAATCTTGCTCGAAGAAGCGCTCGAGCGACAACGGAACGCGATGATGGACAGCTTTGCGCAGATCCTTCAGCGGCTGCCCCGAAGCGGCGCATCGGCTTCCAGTAGCTCCTCTGGAAACGCCACACCCTTTAAGGTACAAGTTAATTTTGAAATCCCCATATTCGAGGGTCAGATAGACGCCGATGCCGTAGATAAATGGTTAAATCTGCTAGAGGGTTATTTTTCTGTTCGTGAATTTTCGAGTCGGGAAAAGATTGTTTTTGCTCTTCTCAAAGCAGCCCCCCACGTCAAGGACTGGTGGGAAACCTACTGCGAGCAGAAGGATGAAAGTACTGGCTCACTATTTTCAGCTGCACCCACCTGGGATTCGTTCCGGGATGCCATCAAGGAGCAATACTACCCTGTCGGAAGCTATGAGGATGAATACATAAAGTGGACCACGCTGCGGCAGGGAAGGGACCAAGACGTGCCGGAGTTCACCAATCTTTTCCATACCCTTCGCATAAAGTTGGGTATCAAAGATTCAGAGCAACATTTGATACTCAAATACCGTGGCTGCCTGCACAAGTACATCCAGGAAGAAATATAGTTCTTAAACATCCCCTCGCTCGGCGCAGCATACCGGTATGCCATCAAGGTCGAGCAGAAGTTTAAACAAAAGAAGCGAGACTTTGGATCTGCGAATCCAAAGCAGGGGAAAGGTGCCCCTAAACCACAGAACAAAGGACAAAGCCAAGGCGGGACAGCCCAAGACAACCAGCCGAAGCTGCAAGCAAAGAGCAACGCCGCGAAGCCGAGAAAGGACACTGGAAAATGGTGCGAGTTCCATAAGAGCTCCACTCACAACACAAGTGAGTGTCGGGCCAAGCAGTCACTGGTGGCTGAGCTAAAGGTTTCAGAATCAGATGCATGTTCCGACTCTGAGTCAGAACCCGATAAGGGGTATGAAAAAGGGAAGCAGATCATTGATGCAGATCCCAGCGCCACTGTTGCTACCGCAAAGATCCAGAAAAATGAACCCGAAGATCCAGAGGAGGAGGAGCGTCTCTTCCACTCACAGATGTGGGTAAAGGGCTCCCCGATACAGTTCATTGTTGATAGCGGGAGTCAAAAGAACCTCATTTCGGCAGAGGTCGTGAAGCGGTTGGGCTTACCGACCACAGCACATCCACAACCATACACCATTGGGTGGCTTCACCAAGGGCGAGATCTTCGCGTGAGCCAGCAGTGTCGCCTTCCATACAACATCAAGCCCTTCACGGATGAGGTATTGTGTGACATTGCTCCCCTTGAAGTTTGTGATGTATTACTAGGACAACCATACTTGTGGAAGCGACATGTTGTGTATGAATCAAGGCCCCGTGCTGTTATTATTACATTCGGAAATAAGTTGTTCAGGATACCAGAGGTAGCACCACCTGCCGCCATCTCTTTGATTACTGCAAAACAATGCAGTAAGATCATTTCCAAAACCAGGAAATTTGTTTTCCTGATGATACGCCCTCAAGGGAAGAAGAAGACAGTGGCCACGGCCTCCAAACGGGGTTCCTCGGCACGGCAGCTACAGATGGACAAGATTGTGGAGGAGTACGAAGACATCTTCACCTCCCCGACAGGGGTTCCTCTGCACTGTCAAGTCAAGCACTCCATCGATCTGACCCCAGGTGCGCCGCTACCCAATGGACCAATTTATCGACGCTCCGTTCTGGAGAACAATGAAATCAAGAGACAGATTCAGGAGCTCCTGCAGAAAGGTCACATCCGTCCGAGTTCTTCGCCCTGTGGGAGCCCGATAGTGTTGGTACAGAAGAAGGATGGGACGTGGAGACTCTGTATTGACTATCGGGCGCTGAACAAGATCACTGTCCGTAATAGGTACCCGATCCCGCGGATTGATGACCTCCTAGACCAACTAAAGGGGGCGAAATATTTCAGCAAGATCGATCTGAAGTCAGGATATCACCAAGTACCAATTGAACCCTCAGATGTGTGGAAGACTGCCTTCAAATCCAAGGAGGGCCTCTTCGAATGGTTGGTCATGCCTTTCGGATTGACGAATGCTCCTGCAACCTTTATGAGGCTAATGGATGACATCTTGCGGCCATTCACCAACTCCTTTGTAGTAGTTTACTTGGATGACATTCTGATCTTCAGCCAGAGTTGGGAAGAGCACCTCCACCACATCCGACAGGTTCTCCAAACACTGCGGCAACACAAGCTATGTGCCAATTTGGAGAAATGCACTTTTGGCATGACCGAGGTTCAGTATCTGGGATACATCATTGATGAACAGGGGGTGCATGTCGATCTAGCCAAGGTACAAGTCATTCGGGATTGGCCCTCTCCAACCACTCTAACAGAGCTCCGCAGCTTTCTAGGTCTTGCCAACTTCTACCGCAGGTTTGTGTTGGGATTTTCTCATATTTCTTGGCCCTTGAGTCAAGTCACCAAGGGCGGGGCGAAAGAAAAATTCTTTTGGTCTGAATCTCAACAGAAGTCATTCAGGGAGTTGAAGGATCGCCTCTGCACGGCACCAGTGCTCGCGTTACCAGATTTACAACAACCATTTGAGGTCGAGACAGATGCCTCTGACTATGCTATTGGGGCAGTCCTTACTCAACATGGACATCCAGTGGCATATCACAGTGAAACACTTTCAGACACAGTCCGGAAGTACCCCACTTATGATAAAGAGATGTATTCCATTGTACAGGCCTGCCGACAATGGAAGCATTACATTTTGGGGAAGGAAACGGTCATCCACACAGACCACCGACCTCTGCAGTTCATACAGACCCAAGGGAAATTGCAGAATGATCGCCATCAGAAGTGGTCTACATACCTGCAACAGTTTCACTTGAATATCAAGTATAAAAAGGGCAGCACCAATAATGTTGCAGATTGCCTCAGTCGACCACCGATCATGGCGCTAACCACCGTGCTCAACTCTTGCGGGCACGAGACTTCTGATTGGCCACTTCTCTACAAAAGCGACCCAGAATTCAGCCACACATACCAGACACTCTTGGAGGGTCGGCAGGTTGCAGATTTTCACCTCCAGGATGCCCTATTATGCCACCTCGGTCACCTCTGTGTTCCTTCAAGCGAGCGTGCCAAGATGATTTGGGAAGCACACTACAGTCGGGCTGCTGGGCATTTCGGGGTCGAGAAAACAGTGGCAGTACTGCAAAACTATTTCTATTGGCCGAATCTTCGACAGGATGTTGGGAAGTACATCCGATCATGTACTGCCTGTGCCATTGCCAAACCGACCATTAAGAAGCAAGGCCTCTATACCCCGTTGCCTACCCCTAGTCGACCTTGGGAATCCATCTCCATGGATTACATGTCAGGCCTTCCTTCCACTAAGCATGGAAATGACTGTGTTTTTGTGGTCGTCGACAGGTTCTCAAAGATGGCCATTATGATGGCCTACAAGAAGAATATCACAGCAGAAGCCACTGCTAAACTCTTCTTTGAACGAGTGGGGGTGCACTTTGGGATCCCACAGTCTATCATCTCAGATCGGGACAGTCGGTTTCTCAGCACCTTTTGGTCGAGTCTCTGGTCAATGCTGGACACCAAACTCACGAAGTCCACAGCCTTCCATCCTCAAACTGATGGCCAGACGGAGGTTGTCAATAGGATGATTGTGCACATTCTGCGCATGTATAACTCAAAGCATCCACGCACATGGGACGAGAGCCTCCCCTACGTTCAACACAGCTACAACCGAGCTCTTCACAGCTCCACTGGCCATAGCCCTTTTCAGGTGGGTTTGGGATTCCAGCCACTATGCCCCATTGATGTGGCCATGCCACTTGCAGCTACTCACATGAATTCAGCTCATGTCCAGTCCGAAACAGATAAGGCCACCAGCTTCATTGAGCGAATCCAACATATTCGCCAGCAGGTCCATGACATTCTTGAGAAATCAAATGCCAAGTACAAGCAGCGACATGATCAACATCGGGTGCCACACAAGTTTCAGGTGGGCGACAAAGTCTGGTTGCATTTGCAAAAGGAACGCCTTACTGGAGCCTATCGGAAATTGAGACCACTCCGATATGGTCCTTACACCATTACTAAGGCTATGGGAGACAATGCATTTGAGCTCAGCATTCCCCCATTCCTTGGCCTGCACCCAGTATTTAATGTGGACCGCCTTCGGCCATACTTTCCACCATTGCTAGACACATCCGACATTGCAGAACAGCTCAAACCCACAGAATTAAATCCAGATTGCATGGAACAAGCTGCAACTGATCGGATCATGGACACACAGATCAAGAACACTCGCCAACAGAATATCCAACTGTATCGAGTTGTCAAAGCGGGCCAACTCCTTCAGCAGGGCAAGTGGCTCACCAGGGAACAAGTTCAGCAGAAGTTTCCTCATCTCATGGAGGAGCTCAACGCAATGGGGACCATTGCTTCCTAAGGGGGGAGGAATGATCCAGGTGGATATTGGTGGCCACCTGCCAAGTCCACCTGGACCCCCACCATTGTCTTTCTCAGCATTTTCAGTTTCCTTAATTGTAGCACAACTTACTATTTTTAGCAGTTTTTCGGGTCCTGAACTTCCGGAGCCGTTTTGAGGCCCTAAACGACGTTTTTTGGGAAATCTGGAGGCAACATGGGTCCATGGACCGATGTTGGCCTTCCCAAAGTGGTAGTGCTCGGATAGATCTTTCTAACGAGCTATTGTACGCGTCAAACGGAGATCGTATGCCAAAGTTACGACCCCGGGAAGTTGATGTACCAATTTACCCAAACGGGGCCCACAGTTTGGCGTTTCATCTCCTAGGGTTAGGTTTTGGAATGTTAAGGGTTGTCCATTGTTTCTCAACAATAAATAGGCCTTCGAGCCTCATTGTAACACAGTTCAGAGGCATGTAGCCATCACATCTCTTCTCAGAGATAAGCTACCATCGCCCTAGCTAGTTTATTGCCATTTCTGTTTGTAAGCATATTTCAGTATTGTCCATTAATGAAATGAAGTATTATTTCCGCTGCATCTTTGTGTATATGGTTATCTCTGTAATTTGTTGCGTTCCTGTTTAAATCTGGATCAGAAATGGCCCAAGCCACATCTTCTGGAACTTGGTGTGTTTTCCCTTGTCCTCATGGGCTTTGTCCCATTTCAGAACTAAATCACCAACTTGAAATTGTTTTGAACCGGATGAGACTGAATCAAAGGATGACTTGATGATTTGCTGATGTTTTGCATGAATAGCCTTGGCTTTTTCCCTTTCCTCTTCTAATTTTAGAATTTGGTCATGTCTAAGTTGAATAGAAGAAGAAGGGCTTTCCTCAATAAACTGAATTAGGGCTAGGGAAGGAAGGACAAGATTTGTTGGTAACACTGCTTCTTTTCCATACACAAGGTTGAACGGAGAAGATCCTATGGAAGCCTTCTATGTTATCCTATCAGCCCATAGTGCGAATATTAAGGATTTGTGCCATGTTTTATGGTTCTGTTCGATAGTTCGCTTAATAATTTTAATCAGATTTTTATTTGTAGACTCTACTAAACCATTACCCTGGGGATAGTAATTAGCAGAATATTTTAATTTAAATCCTCTTTTAATAGCGAAATCAAACATAGCATTTCCTGAAAAGTAAGATGCATTATCAAAAACAAGAGCATTTGGGACACCAAACCTAGTAATGATGAATTGATCTATGAATTCAATGATTGTCTCAGAATTTGTTGTCTTCAAAGGAAATGCTTCAACCCACTTAGTAAAATAATCAGTAGCAGTAAGGATATACTTATGCTGTTTGGAAGAATATGGAGTAATTTCCCCAATGATGTCCAATCCCCATTGCTCAAATGGTTGTTCAATGTTGACCGGCTACAAAGGAAAAGCTGATTTTCTTTGTCTTCCACTAGAAGTTTGACAATTTCGGCATTTCCTTACATATTCATGAGCATCTCGAAATAGGGTGGGCCAATAATATCCAGCATGAATGATTTTGTGGGATGTTGTGTGAGCTCCAAAATGTCCGCCTGCTGGTCCATCATGTAATTCCTGCAAAACCTTTTGTGGTTCAGGTTTTTCTAGGTATCTTAATAAGATTGAATCATAATTTTGCCTAAAAAGCACATCATCAATAATTGTGAAATTTTTTGCTTTCAATCTAATGGCCCTTTTGTTTTTGTAAGATAGGTTAGGAGGTGCATATCCATTTTTCAAATAAAAGATTAAGTCATCATATTGTGATTCAGAATCAGTAATACTTATCTGGTTGATTTCTTCGGTTTGATCTGTATCATCTGATTCTGGAATGTTGGATGCTCCTGCCAATAACCTGCAAAAACCTTGGCCTCTAACAATCTTTGCTGGTTTAATTTCTAAGTCATATTCTTGAAGTGATGTAACCCAGTTTGCCCTTTTTTCACCTAGTTCCCTTTGGATCAATAGTTGCTTTACTGCAGGGAAAGGAACTATAACTTTTGTGTAGGCTTTTAAAAGGAAGGGTCTGTAATGTTTGACAGCTTTATATACAGCAAAGGCCTGTTTTTCTACTTCGGAGTAATTCAATTCAGCACCCTGAAGATTTGAACTATAGAATGAAATGGGTGCTTCCAAATTGTGATATTAAGCTGTGTGAGTATTGCTGCATAAGACAAGGTGGATGCGATAGTATACAATGTAAAATGATTAGAAAAATTAGGAGTATTTAAGGCTAGGGCATTGATTATTGATTGTTTGATTAAATCAAACGCTTCCTTTTCTGCTGATCCCACCTTAAAGGCTGAATTTTTCTTAATCATAGTTTGAAGTGGCAAAATGATTTGAGAAAAGTCTGGAACAAATCTTTTGACAAAATTGATTTGGCCTAAAAATGACTGCATGGATTTTTTATTATGAGGGAAAGGGATTTCAGAGATTTCTTTGATCTTGTCAGGATCAATATAAATGCCATCTTTAGACACAATAAAGAATAAGAGCTTTCCTTGGTCAAGAGCGAAGAAATATTTTTTAGGGTTAAGAGAAATACCGTATCTTTTGCAGCGTTGAAAGATTTGATTTAAATCATGCAAATGATTGGACTTCTCCTTAGAAAATACAGTAATATCATCTAGGTAGACGACTACTGTTCTATTAATCAACCCTTTAAAAGCTATATCCATCGCTCTTTGGAACGTTGCTCCTGCATTAATAAGTCCGAAAGGAATTTTCCGATACGCATATGTTCCCCATTTTGTTCTGAATGTGGTTTTGAGCTGGTCATCAGGATGGACCAAAACTTGGTTATATCCTGAGAAACCGTCTAGAAAGGACATTAACTCAGAGCCTGCTACTGATTGGAGTATCTACTCCATAGTAGGTAATGGGAAATTATCTTTTAAGCTTGCCTTGTTCAAATTTCTGAAATCAATATAAATCCTAATGTCGCCATTTTTCTTTCTAACTCGCACCATATTGGAGACCCAGTTTGAGTGCCGAACAGGAAAAATAATCTTAGCTTTCAAGAGTTTATTAAGTTCAGATTTTATTTGACTCTCTAAGTTCGAATGTATTTTCCTCAACTTCTGCTGAATTGGTTTCTATTCGGGAAGCATTGGAATGGTATGTTGGATGATGGATGTATCATATGTCTTTAAATCATCATATTTCCAAGCAAAAACCTGTTTATTTTTCCTTAACAGTCTAATGAATGCTTCCTTTTCTTCCAAGGAAAGTCCTAATCCTAAATTAATGTTTTGAGGAGTTTGCTCAGTGCCAAGGTTTATCAATTCAAACCTTAGGGTAGAACTTTGGAGCTTTGCATTAGTCACAGGTTTAAACATGTCTTTAATATCATAAAGATCCTCAAGCTTCACCACAGGCTTAGGGATTGAATTTTCCTTAGGTTTACCTCTTATTTGAAGGTCATGCTCGTTTTCCTCGATGATTTGATCATCATAGGACTTTTCGGAAGTTAAGAATTGTAAAATGTCTTCATCATGGTTGAATACTCTCCAATTAGTGACATTGTCAAGAATTGATGGCCTAAAAAGTAATTCTACTGAAAATCTATCTGGGTTGTAGTCTTCGGAAGGTAGGAGCTTGGAAGCAACATTGGCTAGCAGGTCAGCTACCGAATTTTGAGACCTGGGAATAGAAGAAATATTGAATGCCAAAAAGTGGGAGGTGAGTTTCTGTATCAGCGATTGATAATGCTTGAGATGGGTGGAAAGACAATGAACTGTATTCCTTACCTGTTTGATAATAATTTCAGAATCTCCAAAAACATTCAAATATTGGACCTTAAGGCCAATAGCTTTATATAGTCCTTGGACTAAGGCTTCATACTCTGCTATGTTATTTGTGCATTCAAATTCTAACCTACAGGACAGCATTGTTTTTTCCCCTTGTGGGCTAATCAAAATACATCCTGCTCCTGAGCCCTCACTAGATTTGGACCCATCGAAATATAATGACCAAAATAAAGAAGTATTAACAATTTTATTTACAGTTTTCTCAGTACCATTGAAACATCTTGACCTATATGTTTGTGAAAAAATTTCAATCTGAGATGTAAAATGGTTTACTGAGAAAGGGGATGGCTGGGTAGAGAAGTTGCCAAAGAATGACTCTGATGAATAATTCCGCAAAATGTTGTTATTAAATGCTATTGGTTGGTTTTCTTGTTCAAATTCAGTAACTGTATGGGTCATATGCTTTTCCCGATCGATCCTTATTTGATTTGGCTTTCCCTTATAGGGAAGCCACATATGTGACCAATCAGTAGAAATATACCCATGTAGTTTCTCAGACCAATCCCTACTCAAGATTAAACCATAAAATTCAGGTATATCGGCTATTAGGATATCAATCCTTTGTACTATTCTGGGATCAGCAGATAACCTGATAGTTACAGAATTAATCTCTCCCAAAACCTGTACTTTAGTCCTGTCCAACTGTACAATATGAATAGCAAACTTCTGGGGTTCAATGTTCAGTTTGGAACAAACTGAAGCTGGCATTATGTTAGAAGATGCCCTTGAGTCAATCAAGCAGTTGTGCAGGTTTCTATTGTAGATCTCATAGGTTAGAAGGAAAGGTGGAGTATGAGAGTTTGATCTATCTCCTATTAGGACTGCATCAGTAGCTTCGACCATACCAGAAGGTGGTTGACCTGTATCATTTGCAGCTTTAGCACTGGGAAGAGGTGAAGTAGGAACAGCATTTAATTCTTTGAGAAGTAATTTCTGTTGATGTTTTAATTTGCTAAGTTCAAACATGGTAATGTTTGCCTTAGTTTTCTTCATATCATCAACAATATTGTAATCCATTGAATCGGATACTACCAAAGTTTTAGATGTTGAAGGAGTATTTGAGGTTGAAGGTTGGTTTTGAGGAATTGCTGCAGGTGGCTTCTTTGTAGATACTTTTTCCTTCATTATAGCATCACCTGCACTCCTTTTCTTTGAAGTTGCCTGAATAGGTTCGGAGGTACTTTTTCTCCTAGTAGTGACAGGAAAATCTTCTTCTTCATTATCTGTATCGGAGTTAGGCAGTATGAAATCCCACATTCCATGACATTCAACAACTTCCTCTTCTTCATCAGTAGGTGTAGCTATTTCTTCTTCTCCTTCTTCAAGATCTGAATCTGCATTTGATATAACATTTGGTGGTTTTGATTCAATTTTCTTATAATTTCTAAAGGGTCTTTTGGTCGAGGTTTCGGCTACTTGTTTTTTGATTTCAACCATTTCGTTTGACATAGTCTTGAGGACCTTTTGCAGACCCATCATGTCATATGGATCTTTTGGGGTTTTCTTCTTTGAACCATCTTTAAAAGAAACTTTTTTGGCTTTTCTGTCTTCCAGAGCAGCTTTCTTTTCTAAAGCATTAATGCGTTTCTCCACAGCAAGTGCTTCTTTCATGTTTTCAGCTAAAGTAGGTTTCCTAGCCCTAACAACAAAAATAGCTGTATTGGCAGGTAGGGCAGTTATATACCATTCGCTTCGGATTTGCTCACTTGGTTTGGAGGCCGATGGGATTTTATTCAAGAGTTTATTGAATTGGGCGTTAAATTCCTTAATTGGTTCCCTATGCTCTATCCTAAGATTGGAGAGATCGTTTATTAGTGTAGCCAAAGACCTATCATCTCCATACATAGTAAGAAACTGTTCTTGGCAAGTGTTCCAACTGGTAATGGAACCAAAAGGTAAAGAAAAATACCAAGATCCTGCTGATCCTTGCAAAGTATAAGGGAAAAGTCTAACAACAACATCTTGCTCTATTACTCCCTTCAAGTTGACTGCCAACATGAAGTTATTAATATGTTCCTCAGCTTGCGTTCCATCATCTGGGTTAAACTTGGGTAGCCATTTTTCAGGAGCATCAGGTAATGCATGCAATGGTGCAGGCATGTTGACTACACCAGGCCTGGCCCATGGATCTGCCATTATAACAGCAGTAGTAGATGATACTACTGTTGAAATTCCAAATTTCTGGGAAGGAAATGATGTTGCGAAGTGAGCAGGTTGGGATGTTAAAGTTCCTAATCCCTGATGAACAACAATATGTAATGGGGGAGTGGATGGTTGACTTCGCACAGGGGAAGGTGAGATGGAGGATGTGGATGAAAGCTCTTCACTGTCAGATCCCTCAGTATATTTCTTCGCCTTTTTCTTTTTGGGTAAAGGGAACTCAGTGGGTTCAATACCAAGCTTTCCGCTCTGAAGTCTGGTGAGAGGGTGAGCTAAATTGAACTGCGAAGTCGCACTGCTTTGTGATACCTCAGATTTCTGTGGTGAAATCGAGAAGCTCTGAAGTTTGTGGATAAGAGACTGGACTTCAGGGGATTCAAGACTTAATTGTTCTGGAGTATGATGGGTTTGAGCAGTGGTAGTTGATTCCTCTTCTTCTTGTTTGGATACTGGAGAAACAGCATGCAATTGGGAAGTACGAGGTGATACGGAGGAAGAATTACTCTTAGAATGGCCTGTAGATTTGGGTTTGCTTGCCATTCACAGTTGAGGCCCTCCTTTTGGTACCAAAAATTTTGATGCCCCGAAAATCGT
This sequence comes from Pinus tabuliformis, assembly GCA_031772625.1. Taxonomy (NCBI): domain Eukaryota; kingdom Viridiplantae; phylum Streptophyta; class Pinopsida; order Pinales; family Pinaceae; genus Pinus; species Pinus tabuliformis. The sequence continues at coordinate 573,471,420 of CM062817.1, read as the reverse complement.
TGTATCAACATTGGGGGATAACCACCTGGTCCAGACCTTAACACAGCTCCTTTTCCGTTTGGAATGGTGGCTCCGACTGGGGATAATGGGACCAATTTCCCAGCAATGGATAAACGGGATGAATGAATGATTGGTTGACTAATCTAATGATAGGCGAATAACTTAATTTATCAGCGAAATAAAAGAACTACTACTAATCCTGGGAACTATTGTACTTTAAAGTGTAGCGCTTAATGATCTATGTTTATAAACAGACATGTAGATGACTCTATTTAATAAACATGGACTTTTATTCATTCAAGGATTACTTTGCTTAAATCGTTAAACAAAGGGATTAGCGCAATATTGCTACACTTATATATCATCGATACATATACGATCAAACAAAAAGCATCCCATAAACATCCAATAGTGGAGGGAATAAAGAAATGTTGTTAAAACACATACATATATTCGATAATAGAAAAGGAAATCAAATAACAATTCATATGAAAAGAATGAATTCAGACATCGATAATAGTACCATATGAGCTGCTAGTCACTCCCAATATCAATCGTTATTTGAGATTCTTCTTCCAACGCAGAAATACTTTCAAACAAAGACAGTAGTGCACATTTGCATAAAAGCTTCCTTGTCAAAATTAGAATAATTGGTCCAGTTTTATAAAAGAATATGGCTGAAGTACAGTAGTGCAACTTCAGTCTTTAAGTCAAGTACAAAACTTTACGACCCTTTCCAAAACAATGAAAGGGTCTATAAATACTTAATTAAGCTAACTATCTATGAAACTGAAATCCTACTTAATTGGTATCAATTGATTTTGATCATATTCTTCTCAGCAACCTGGCAGTCAGCGGCATGAATCATCAAGTAGGTTGTTTGCCTTTAAACCTGAGCTAACTTATCACAAGCATTGGCTCCACTTCGGGAGGTCTGTTGAGACGAGAGCTAAGCTGGGCGGCATAGGTGGCATCCTGAATATCGGGGATAATATACCCGATTGCATCTGTAAGGCATTTGAGGGCAGCTCTTTGAATGTGTGGTTTTACCAAGAAGAACCAATAGGTGTCCCATGTTAAACTGTTAATTCCAACAATTAATCTCCCCTTTTCCTCTAGATCTGGATAACATGACTACTCCAGTGTTTTCACTGCTGTCAATTTTCTTGGAGTGCATTGGGAAATCATGTTTGACAAGTAGAGAGTATTATTAACCAATTCAACCAAATTGCTTGTAGTTGATTTGCACCTTGAAATTGCCCTCTCTGCTTTCATTAACTGGGACTGCCATTCTGTAAACAATATAACTTTATGTGACTCTAAAATTCTTGGTAAATTTTCCGCTTGTCCCTGATCAGTATCTTGCCAGTCAAGAAATGCAGCTATCGTTTCTTCAGCTTGATCCAATTCCGCTCTAGCCTTTTCTGTTTTTTCACTTATTGATGCTGTCAATTCGCATAGTGCTTCCGCTTGGGCGATTTGTTGACATAGAAGCTTGATTTGGGCTATTAATGCCGTATTTATCTATAGTGCCTCTACTCTGAATTCAGTTATTTGTGGAACGCCCTTTGTCTTCTCAAGCTGTGCTGATAGTTGAGCAATCTGCTCATCTTTTGTTTTCAGCATTTGTTCATTTGCTGCCCTTAGTTGTGCCAAGGCTTCAGACAAATCTTTCTGCTTCTGGATTGCACTGTGATCAATCCTTTGTTTCTCTGCCTGCAATTGTTGAGTTAATTGATTATTTGCTTGTTGTTGTGTCAACAATTGTTGTTCTACCTGCTCTGCTTTCTGTTGTGCTTCTGTTAGCTGTGCCTGCAATAAAAATATTTCCTGGTCTTTTGTTTTCAATAAAAGACTCACCTCTGATGCTTTGTCTATTGTTGCTGCCGAATAGGCTCCAGCATATTGTGATAGTTTTGTTAGGTCATCAGAGGGGTCAAATTCCTCCTTCCAAACCACATTGCCCGTGACCGTCTGTTCTGGGAAAAGGGAAGGTTGATCAGTCCTTCCTCTCTTCCTCTGTCGTTTTACTACAGCTTTATGCCTTGGGCTATAGAAGACATCCAAGGGAGGAATCCCTTCTACCTGCAAAATGATTTGATCGGAGGGGTCCTTTGGTATTATTTCTACTTCCTTTGAACTAGGTGGGCCGCTGGTTCCACTTGCAACCTGTTGTGAAGTGGTTTCCTGTGTGTCTGCTGCTTTCAAAGTTTCGGTATCCTTTGAACATTCTAGACTGCTGATAATAGAATCAAATTGTTGCCACTCCTGGAGCAGTTTTGGATCAATATGAGTATCCACATTTACTTCTATGTTGCTCTGCTTCTGCTCTTTAGTCTGGGTTTCCTCCCACACTTTCTCCTGCTCTTTAGTCTGAGTTTCCTCCTGTGCTTTCTCTTGTTCTTTTGTTGTAACCAGAGGTTCCTTTGAATGTTGCCTTTCATGCTCGCTTGATGCTGTTGTTGGGGTTGTTGCTAACAAATCTAGAGGCAGAGTTTGCAACCTCTGTTCTCTAAGTCTGTTTAATTCAACCAACCCTTCATCCTGATATTTCATTCTGGCTAGTGACTTAACCTGCAATATTGACTCGGTTGAGGAGAACAGGTCATCGAATATATCTTCTTTATGATCAAACTTTGTCAATTTGGCCTGTTCAAGTGCATTATAGGCGACTTTGTTGGGATCAAATCGCCTATTAGGGAGAGTTGCTATAGTTAATGATTTTATCTTTGTGGCTTCTTTCTCTGCATGTTTGAAATCATGCAATGTGTAGACACCACATCTCAAAGGAAAAGAGGGCCAGACCTGCTTCTTATTTTTCTTGAGAGTCTGTGTAACTCCCTCGGCAATGATCTGATAAGCTATTTCCCTCGCCAGCAGTTTATCAGGTATGTACAACGGAAGGACATGAGGTTCGGCTTGGCTACCGAAAACTCTTATATAAGTGAACTTTTCATCCCCGAACCATCTTCCTACTGATGTTAAGTCAATCCTGGCTTGGTAGGAAATCTTGGGAGCAGGTTTATCAAAAATAGAGTAATGAATGGGTAACATAAAGCCATTGCAGACTTGGTATAAATGGTGCTTATAGGAAGCTTTCCACAATTTCTGATGGTATATGTGAATAGGCATGGGGTCTTGTGATGTCCACCTCTAGCCGAGCATAGGGTATCTAGAATATAGGCACTATAGTAGAATGGGGGAATTCACCTTTCAGTAATGCGGGTCTTATTTCTAAAATCAATAACAGCTATTGCTAGTTTATCTGACAGTATAGTTGCCCAATCCATTATTTCACTGTTACACGCCACTTCCATCAAGGGAACCATTTCTATAGTGAAATTAGCGGAATCGTGCAACCCCCACAATCTACACATCATTATCCCAGCATAACAATAAGGAGAACATAGGGAATCAACAGAGTACTTATCGGAAGATTCATGCTTGTGTTTTGCCGGATTTTGTCTCCAATCCCGGATGGGTTCGGATTCAATTTCATTCTCTTTTCGGAATTTCTCCAAAAACGCCTTGTTATACTTCTTCGCTGGCTCAGGAAAATGATACATTTGCCTTAAATCATCAGCCTTGAATGAACCGAAGATTCTCCCATCTCTGGTGCAGAAAGTTCTATCTGTGATTGCGATTTCCTCAATTGCCCACCTCACTACATCCGTATATGGGAGAATTTGTTCCCGAGCTACTATCCGATGAAGGAAGGAGTCGGCTAAGTCCTTTAAAGTACCATCAGATTTCTGAATCGCATCTGCAGTGGCTTGTACTGTTGTTACTTCAGGTTCTTTGGCCTCAATCAAATTATAGGTACTTTGCCAAGTAGTTTTGCCGAGACCAGAACATGTAGTATCAGATATCAATCCTTTCTTTTTATTTGTTGGATCAGCGACGGCTTGTCCTGTGGCTGGTACAGCAGAAGCGACTGTGGTTTTCTTAGACTTCTTCCCCATTCTGCTTGAGTTTTCTGCTCCGGAATAATTCTGCACAGGAGTGAAAATAAGCATAACACAGAGAATTGGTAGTGAAAACCAAATATGAGCGAGATATATTGATCAATGCGTGATGAGGGATTAACTTTAAAGTGGCCGCGGATACAATCTATGAGAAGATTTTAGGACTTACTATTACATTAAATGGCCGTTAAAACCTGCCAATCCTTTAAATGCCCATCATATCATTAATCGGCCGAATGATTTGTTTAAGCATGCCTTGGATGTTTTGGCGGTTGACTGCAGGTAAATCATTGCTCGACAGATAAGGCTTTTAATATGAATTAATCGTAATATCCCTCTGTTTTAATGACTTTTTTGAAGTTTGCGCTTCTGCCTTTATCGCAATCGGGCATCGGGGAAAACTTAAATCCTTATATTGACACCTTTTGAAATCCCCGATCACCGATAGCGATATCGCATCGCATCACGAGTATGGGTACTTTAAGAAAGCATGGATAGTGTATCGCTGATCGTTGATAGTGATATCGCATTGCATCGGGTGTATTACCTAGGGTGCTTTAAAAACATGCATAGTATATTGCCGATCGCCGATAGCGATATCGCATCGCATCGGAGCGAAAGGAACTTTTATTGCATCGGAGAAAACCAATGGGCCTTTAAAGTATGCCTCCTATGTCATTGCGATATGCGATCTTGCGATTGCTTTATCGCAATGATAAAAGATTGATTATTTATATTAAAAGACCAAAATTGGTTTGTCCAAAAGGTTTTTTATAATGTCTTCATTTTGTTTTCGGACCTTTTTGAATAATACAATGTTGATACCAATCAAAACTAAAAGGGACTCATTTCATATGATAGTTTTTTTTTTTTGAATAACCATGATATGAAATGGGGGGTTGTTGTAGAGCACAACATAACCCTAGGTGCATGTGATTGAAGGTCCAACCCTATTTTGAAATAATACTCACCCTCTAGATTTTATGGGAATACGTTTTTGTTGATGGCACTACCTCACCATCATCCTTGTCCCTTCAAATGTATTTGGGTTTGTGTATCGTGATCCGCATATTACACACTCGAAACCCTGATGATCGAATAAACCCCCAACATTGTCTCACATCGCGCTATCCTCTAACTACATTGCAACAAACATGTGTTGGCACTATCAGTGCACCATAACATCATCCTGGTTGCACCAATGTTGGAGGGATTTTAATGATGTCCAAATTATAGCTTCGATCTCTTCCCTCTCCAAGATCAAATCATAGCTTCGGTCCTAGACACGATAGCTACATATTCATTTTTGAATTTGAGCCAATTCACACGCTAAGGGGTATTAATACATTTGATAAATTATCATTTCGTACCCAATATTAAATCCTTGGATAATACACGCGTACGCAATTTATCATGCTTGTAAGAAGGTCATTTACATTAGTGACATTTTGTCCCCATTAAGAATGCATCTACCATTTCTATAACAAGTATTTTAATAGCTGGCCCCATGTTCATTGTGCTTGTAGGTATTAATATCTAAATGTGCAAAAACTTCTCCTTGTGGTCGGCATCTAATATTACCTTTATACACGCAGGGTCGACAATAACATAGGTTTTGTGTAATCTCACTGAATATCACAATGACACCTCGCGTAGGTAGAATGAAGTGTCTAGGTCTTTGCAAATGACCATAACCTATGAGACCTCTACATTGAAAACTACCTTTTGAGCAAGTTGAAGGTGAATGGTGAACCATATATTAGATAATTTGTGTAGAGGTCAATAATGAACATATATTGAAGGGGCGTAGTGGTATTTATGAGGCAATAATGAAGGCCCAATTTGAGAGATGGACATTTGACGCACCATTGGCCATACTGTGCATATGCCTTGTGCCTTCAGATGATCTGAGGTTTGAAAGATTGTGGGTTTATCCTCATACTGTAAAACCATAAGTTGTTATGACTAAGAATATCCCTCATGAAACCAATGGGAGTCGAGCCTTCAAGGGCATTCTAAGAACCTAAAACCACCGCATACAACTCCATGTAAAAGGGCACGTGGTTGAACGTATAAATGTATGAAGAAGCATACATTTAATGGGGACATCAGGATTATGCATCAAAATATTGTTTCAAAGGGAAAATGCATAGTGTGTTGGAGCACTACCTGTATGTTGGAAGCCACTCGACAACCATTGATAATCACGTCCTTCTCTAAATGTCTTGGGAATATCATGAATCTCTCTAAATGCCTCGGGAGTATCATAATGCATCTGCAACAAAGGGAAAAGGGAGGTCATGCCATTATTGCAACACGAGGAGGAAGAACACAGCCATAACCCATACCAGTCATGCCCAAGATCGACACAACACCGCATGGCCTTCGTTGGACCACCAAATTGTTAACTCACCCTCAAATACACGAATTTCATGGTATACAAAAAATGTTTGAATGATGTTGGCATGTATTCAGAGCACGCCAACACCAGGACCATTTATGGAAATACATTTGCGTTGGATGGTAGAGTCTGAAATACAATCACATTGGATGGCATTCAGAAATACATCTGTGTTGGAAAGCGGATCAGAATTGGGGTTGAACAACCATTAAAATTGTAAAGTCATGACGACATTGCCAAACATTCAAAAAAGTGTCCATTGGAATCGTAGGAACGAAGGAAGGTTGATGGAAGTTGGCCGTTTATGGTGCTTCTAGTTTCAGATGAATAGGAGAGCAACGATTGAGATTTTTTCAAACGTGAATCACAGAAGTGAGCTCCAACAGACACATTCCAAGCTTCGATGTGACCTCGTGACTTCTATCGAGTTGGGTATCCTCATAAGTTGCCAAGTCGCAAATGTCCCTGGCTAATGGAGTGAAACCTCTGTGAATTTCAACCAGCAGCCCCATAGGTCAAAATCCCCTCTCAATGGGTTACAAAATCATAGTTCTAACAAATGCGCCAGGAGTGTGACTTGCTTCGAAGGGTGACTATGCGACTTATCGAGGTCGCATCTCTGGATCACATCTGAACACCTAGAGGACGTGACCTACTCATGGTGCATCTCTGATGAGTGTGATCAGATTGCATTCCCCAAATGTAGCCTACGCCTCAGTTAGTTGACTCAGTTGTAGTTTAGTCTGGGTAAACAATCCTAGGCTACACCCTGCTTACAAATTATGAATAGGTTACCCCATAAATCGCTGTCCCTCCCAAAGTCACATGGTCATATTTAAATTCCCCCGGTAAGCTTAGAGAAGTGCGTTTTGGACAAAACGTGACTGTGTGACCTCCAGATATTCGCAATTCTACCCAGGTCTCGCCATCACATTCTTAGACCTTAGTGAAAGAAGATAAAATATGTGACCTCTACTTGGGTGTGACTATGCGACCTCTGTTAGGGTAGGTGACTTGGAAAACGGTTCCCAAAGGAGCTAACAACTGTTGTGACTTTTCCCATTCAACGACTGTGTGGGAAATCTTATAAGCTACCACAAATCATTGGGAAAGCTATAAAATCAAGCCCGCAAGTTTTATTTGAAGTCATCCTTTTTTTCAGTTATACAACAAAAAGGTCCTTTCTCATCTTTCCAATTAGGTTCTCAAACAATGCAGCAAGTCCAACATTGCAATGATAAAGGGAAGGCTCTAAACCTATTCTAATTAAAAGTCGTGGGTCTGGACAAGCCAAGTTGATGTATAGAGAAGGAACTACCCAGAGTTTGAGCATTCTAGGTTGCAGAAAGACGAATATTTCCTCCAATTAAAATGACTTTAATCCATTTACAAATATACTTCAAGGAAGAGGAAAATAAGTGGTTAGCAACAAACTTTGTATCGCTTGAAGAGAGTATGAGGTTAGGTTGGCGTAAGTTACATGAAACCCATGTGTTGAAATAATTTTATCAAGCATTGTTTTCGCAGTAGCATGAAGTAGTTTTTTGAGTTCCTAAACAATGTTCGTGCCAATGAACAATTGTTAGAGACTAGCATACATCATCAATGTGGGAAAAAAACTAGAGAAACATGAGTTGTAGCATATCATCACCTTAGGGCTATAAATTCTCACCCTTTTAATATTTATTTATGGTTATTACTTTTTGTTTTATTAAGAGGTATCAATCCCGATTCCTGACTAGGTCATGTGTGTGTTTGCAGGATTGAAATATGGAAGGAGATGAATTATATGTGTCTTTATGCTTGCCCAAAAGTGAGAAAAAGGGAAATCCAAGTAGGGGGAAGGGACAAGAACCAACGTCTATGCGAAGATGCCAAGACTTCTCACTAGACTTTCATGACATCCTAGGCATTAGGTCAATCTCAAAGGCAGATTGCAGAGGAAAGTGAGGTCATCGACCAAGAAAAGGGAGCTAGGGGTTTCACAAAAGCTACATGATTGGTTTTTTCAATGAGATCAAAACTTGGACCATTTAAGCTCCTAAAACATGGTGGCAGTGTTTGGAACACAAAGACATAATATGACTAGATGCAAGTGAGGCATGGTGGTAATAATTTCAACCATTCATGCAGGTTTTCATAGTTTCACGATAGTGTCGACGACAAGGACTAACCTTAGGGTTCCTTAATACTTCTCTTTTCTCTCTTCTATCAATGTGAAAATCTTCTCATTATGTTATCAATGATCGTATTGGGTTCAATTTAGCATGTACTAAACAATAGTCATGAGAGAGCAATGAGGAAGCTCAAAAGTCGCAAGGTTAGCTAAAAGGTCATGAGGGGAGGTCAAGGGTCACTTTAGGTGAACAATCACCTCATCTCTATAAATGTTTCGTCGGATCTCATTAACTTGGGACTTTTTCACTTGATTTGAAGTTAATACTAGAGATAGTTGGTTTATGCTTGAGAGCTAGAGCCACTCATCTCTTGGCAGCTAGTAGAGTGGATTTTCAATGGGGCTAGGGTTTAGGCATCAGGAAACATTATGAACAACCCATGTTCCACTATTGGGTTTTGACAAATTGCATGATATGTATTTGAAGTTTCAACAATATTAATAATATCTTCATTATCTTTGCCATTGATTCCCATGCTTACTCATGGTGGTTATATTAGGTGTCTAATACTTCACTATATTTGTATGTGTGCTTTCATACACACAAATGTTATGGACTGATACATAGTGGTTGCATGTATGTTTTTCTTCTGAATATGTGTTTACTTGTCCCTTGCCATGTCAATGACATATTGTGAACTAATTTGCAATTGACTTCTGGCATGTTCCTGTTTATTATGCCTGATGAGGTTTTATCTCACTAACCCCTCTCATGGTATATCTCTTATTATTGTTACTGAGACTTGTTTGTACCTCTTTATACAATTTGTCAATCTTTGGATGATTTTGTTTCACTGCCTGGGCATTTCATTCTTGTCCCACTCTGACACCCTCTCATTCGATAACCAAGAGCAAAAACATTCATGGTGGCAGCCGGACCCACATACCCGATGGGGCTCCTATCCCAATGGTGTGAGGTCTAGTTGGGATTTTAACCGGGGAGACCTCTTAGTCGTTGGCGGTACATTTTGACCCATCAACAGATTGGTGCTAGAAGGAGGGCCAGATGACAAGCTGAGCCCTTGGAGCTTGTAGTTTAGTCTCATATCTGTTAATGGTTCTGACCAAAATTTTTCTCCTGGGCTATTTATCTGGTTTGTCTATTTTTCAATTTTCAATCCCCAAGGTGAAGCTCCATCACTTGTCTCAGTTAAAGTTTGATGGTGAGGATCGAACACCCATAATTGAGCACATTTCAGGTTTCCTCGAGTTTTGTGAATCTTTTGAGATCGACGACAAAGAGTTTACTTGTGTGTTCCTCTCCCTAACTCTTGAAGGTCGCGTCAAGAAATGGTGCCACATGTTGCCATCGATGTAGACTCATTTGTTCGAGAAAATCATCGGTAATCTTCAACACACATTTCATAGGTACAATTTTCAAAATGTGTTAAAGAGGATAAATGAGCTTAGAATGAAATCTGAATAATCTTTAGAGGATTTTTCTTTTAGATTTGTACATATTTGTTTCGAATTTCCCAAAAGAGATGTCGACTAGGTGTATTTGAATATAAAATTTCAATGATTGGTTCTCATTTCTTGACAACATTTTCAATTAGAAACAAATCTTGTTTCACATGAGTATCATCATAATTTCCAAATTACATAGTATCCAGATTCTACCCCTAATCGCGTTGTGCATATCTCTCTAAATCTGGAACAACCTCAAGCCCCCAAGGAAGAGATCACTGCTTGTGGGATTTATCATCCCCCTCTTGACTTGTTACATAATAAGATTTTGGTCGTAAATGGTTCAAAGAATGAATAGTGCTTTCTGGGTAATTAATTTGATGGTCTCAGCTCTAAATCCCTCGTATATTATTTTAATCTTGAATCTGAAAATTATATAACATCTGTTCCTACTGATGGAACCCAGATCGAGTCCATTCAATGTGTGTCTCACTATACCCCAAGATCTCATTCACCTTCCCATGATGGCCTTGATCTTGCCTCGGGTAAAGTTGATTGTCACATTAAATCCATGGACTACATCATGCCTGCAAATTCATCTCCCCCTTTAGCGAACATAAATGGGCACGATGTGAGTTTCGGTTTGATTGGTGCCCCTTCATATGACCCTATGCATCCATTCTACCCTGATTTAGTCCATGGGTCTACTACACTAGTGGTTCCTTCAGATCATGCACATCTTTGTCTTGCTCATGTTGATCGTAATCATGGACATGGGGGTGATGTTTCACAGTTAAGGGAGGCAGACCTTGAACCTCTTGTGCCTGATATTTTCAACCTACAGTATTTAACAAGTGAAGAAGAGGGCCTTGCATCTCACCCAGCTCAAGTTGTTTCTCTCATTAATCCCTCTTCACTCTCAATCCAAGAAGAGCCTTATGTGCCAGATACCTAACTTGATCAAATTGGTGGTTTTTGTAATTCTTATTATAACAAAAATGCATTCACTCATGCCTCTGGTGATTATCCTACGTATCCATCTATTGATCCTATGAAGCCACCATAATTTGATGATACACCTTTTGAATTTTTGGGGCCTTGTTAGGAAGTTCAGGCACTTCATCTTCCGTTGATGGTTATGTTAGGTTCTCATGTTCCTGATTAGACCTCTACACCAAGTCGAATTAGGGATTCTGAAATTAGGGTTTCTACACACCATGCTCCTCTCAATATCATCTTTTCAGATGCGAGCTCATATTGGAAATCCTATGATTCAAGAAATGTCTCTCTAAGAAGATGTTTCCATCACCTTTCAACTAATGTGCATCAATATCTATACCCTAATTTGTTTGCTGAGGGGGGTGCTCTGGCCATTGTCTCAAATCTTTTTTATTGTTGTCGAGCCAGTACAGTCTATCACATACACTATCAAATGATGTCTTATAATCTCCTATATGGTAAGGTGCCAATCACCTGATCTCCCCTTTGCCTGAGACTCTTTCGGTTGATTCAGTTCATTCTTGGGAATCTAAATAATCTGATTTGTTGTGCTGCCAATCTATCAATATTCATACATTGGATCCAATCCACAATATTTTCACTGATAGTTGTCCGGTCACAACCAACGATAACCATATACATCCATCTACAAATCTTGTGAAGCTACCAATATTTGATGGCATGTCATTTGAAGGTTTAGAGTTTTGTTAGGACGATGAGGCACTTCATCTTCCATTGATGGCTATGTCAAATTGTCATGCCCTGGACGAAGTCTATGAACAATTTCAAACTAGGGTTTCTAAAATTAGGTTTTTTGCGTTTGAATCCTCAGGGATCTCAATTACACCTAGAAAAATCCCCTCTTTTCAGAGTCATCAAGTTAATAGACCTCTACATCATAACCGAGTTGTTGATCGGATTAATCTGGGAGATTCCTTTGCTAGTCGTCAACATCCTTCCTTACTTGCATTGGATTTGGGGTTAAGCATGAACCACACATGAACGGATGTATGTCATGGCTAGGTTACTATAAAATTCATGCTTATGATTCGGTTCACTAGGATTTGGTTGGAGTATGCCTTAAAAGGTATTTTTTGGCATGTTTCCCTAGAAGTAGAGGGGCTTTTCTTTATGTTGTGCATGCTTTACAGGTAAGTATTTTATTTTTTCACAACTCTTTTCACAAATTCTAATTGTAGTCATATTTGTTTTGGTAGGTCAAGAACTGCTATGGTGACTACATTGGAAGTTTGATTTCACATAACCAGAACTATGCTTTGGCTAAATTAGGATTTAGGTTTTTAGAATAGTTAGGTTTCAGTTTTTTCTTATTAGTTGGTTAATTAGAATTTTCTTTACAATTTAAATTTTTCATCCTTCATTTTCCTTATTGTAGGCAGTTAGTCCCTGCATACTTATTTTTCACTCGTGTCCTTGCATTTGTTTATTTCTACATGGCATCCGTGAAAGATCTGCATATGCATTCCATTGATAATTTAATTGCAATTATTTGATCTCTTCTGCACATAGCATTACATTGCGTCATTAGCCCTATCTATTGCATTGCATCATGCACCTTCCTTCTTACTTGATGCACACTCACCTTTAATGTAGCTTGGAAATTCCCTCTATGTTGCATACACTGCATGAGCCTTCATGAACCTAAAGCTCTCGAAGCTTTGGTACTATGAATAGATTTCTCACACATGTTCACTCTTGATCAAACTCTAAAGTGATTGCTTTCGCCTATTCACACATGTTTGAAACCCTAGGAGAGTTTCCTAGTCACCTAACCCTAGAACTAAAGCCCTAGCCCTAATGATGGTGTTATTGTTATGGTTAGACCAATGGCTAGCCTCTCTTAGAACCAGTCGTCAAAGTTGAATCTTGGATATCTCTCCTACGAGTCTAATTTATTAACAAGGAAAATAACAACAGATTGCGCATGTGGAACCCTAATCAGTTTGAATGACCTATACCCATAACCTGAACCTCATGCTCAGCGTGGTCTTTATTGTTTCAATGATTTGTGTTATTTGTTCACTTGTTTACTCGAAATGAAATGTGGAAGCTTGGCATAAGGGAGAACCTAAATCAAGATATCTCTTAGTTTATGTCAAACAAAAAACAACCCCTCTTGCTCATAAAATAAGTTAGGATCCCTCATCTACCCTGGCATAATGAATGCCCAGTAATAAGTGAAAATGCACAAATAAAAGAAAATGAAATGAAATAAAGGGTAAAGGATCAATAAAGGCTTCCTGCGCAGAGCAACGTTTGTGATTTCTTGAGTGACTCCATGCTTGCTAGTAGTGGAGAAACAAAATAAACTTACTTTTAAAAGTTACTTCACAAAGGGCAATGCAACGACTCCACCATGGTACTGACCAAGCTCGCTGGTAGTGGATCAAGAAAGGCTTCCTGCACAGAGATGCAATGCAAAGACTCTGCCAGGGTACTGACCAAGCTCGCTGGCAGGGGAGCAACATTTGTGATTTCTCCATGCCCACTAGCAGTGGAGAAACAACATAAACTTACTTTTAAAATTCCGAATATTATAAGTCCTCAACCTCGTTCTTTACATTATCATCAACTATCAGCATGTGTGAAATTTTCATTGGGTGTTTATTGACTAGCACGGCCTAGATGAGACACAAAGGGAAGGCATATCTGCAAAGGTTGAGGCAACACAAAAGGTGCCCATAGCATCTGCTCAATATTCCCTTGCATTATTATTCACACTCAAAATACTACAGGGGCGTTGACAGAGATACTTGATTCTACCAGTGGTTCGCTAATTGTTGTAGTTGCTACAACACCACCCAAATTTTTGGGCATATTCAAAATTTTGGGTACCCCACCACTCTCCCAAGCTAATAGGGTTTCGATAAGGCCCAAAATTTTACTCTCCCCGCAACCTTGCCTATCCAAACCCTTTGATGCGCTCACTCATGTTTCATACATTCCATCCACGCATCATGATTTATCTCAGACATAGGCCATAGGACCGCATTAAGGTTTCGAAGTTCAATGGTTGCATTGATGCACCAAGATTCTCTCATGATTTTGAAGCTCATCTTCGCATATGCCTCTAGGTGTGCATTCTCATCGGCATCAGTTGGCATCATGGAAAGAGGCATTTCAAAACTCTTTCCTTAGGTTCTTGGTGGATTCTTCACCTTAGCATGTGCATTAGGGTTTGTAGGGGTCATGGATTTCCCTTAACATCTTTGTAACCTTAGGCACATGTGATTGAAGGTTCAACCCTATTTTGAAATAATCCTCGCCCTTTAAAGTTTATGGGAATACATTTTTGTTGATGGCACTACCTCACCATCATCCTCATCCCTTCAAATGTATTTTGGTTTGTGTATCATGATCCCCATCTTGTGCACCCGAAACCATGATGATCGAATAAACCCTTGACCTTGTCTCTCATTGCCCTATCCTCTAACTGCATTGCCACAAACATGTGTTGGCACTGCCAGCACACCATAACATCATCCTAGTTGCACCAAGGTTGGAGGGATTTTAATGATGTCCAAATTATAGCTTCAATCTCTTCCCTATCTAAGATGAAATCATATCTTTGGTCCTAGACACGACAACTACATATTCAACTTTGAATTTGAGCCAATTCATTTGCTAAGGGGTATTGATACATTTGATAAATTATCTTTTCATACCCAATATTAAAGCCTTGGATAATACACGCGCGCGCAATTTATCATGCTTGTAGGAAGGTCATTTACACTAATGATAAATTTTCCCCATTAATAATGCATCTATCATTTATATAACAAGTATTTTAATACTTAGCCCCATTTTCATTGCGCTTGTAGGTATTAACATCTAAATGTGCAAAAAAATATCCTTGTGGCCAACATCTAATATTACCTTTTTACACACAGGCTCGAAAATAATAGAGGTTTTGTGTAATCTCACTGAAGATCATGATGGCACCTCGCATAGGAAGAATGAAATGTCTAGGTCTTCGCCAATGACCATCACCCACAAGACCTCTACATTGAAAACTACCTTTTGAGCACACTGAAGGTGAATGGTGGACCATATATTAGATAAGTTGTGTAGAGGTCAATAATGAGAATAGATTGAAGGGGTGCATTGGTATTTATGAGGCAACGATGAAGGCTCAATATGAGAGATAGACATTTGATGCACCATTGGCTGTACTGTGCATACGCACTGGTGCCTTCAGTTGATCTGGGGGTTTGAAAAATTGTGGGTTTATCCTCATATTATAAAATAGTAAGTTGTTATGACTAATAATTTCCCTCATGAAACCAATGGGAGTTGGGCCTTAAAGGGAATTCTAAGCATCTGAAACCACCGCATACAACTCCATGTAAAAGGGCATGTATTTGAACGTATAAATGTATGAAGAAGCATACATTTAACTTTGACATCAGGAATATGCATCAAAATACTGTTTCAAAGGGAAAATGCATAGTGTGCTGGAGCTCTACATGTATGTTGGATGCCACTCAAAAACCATTGATAATGGCATCCTTCTCTAAATGCCTTAGGAATATCATGATTCTCTCTAAATGCCTTGGGAATATCGTAATGCATTCGCAACAAAGTGAAAAGGAAGTCCATGTCATTATTGCAACACGAGGAGGAAGACCACATCCACAACCCATACCAGTCGTCCCCAACGTAGACACAACACTGCATGGCCTTCGTTGGACCATCAAACTATTAACTGCCCTCAAATACACAAATTTCATGGTATGTAGAAAATGTTTGAAGATGTTGGCAAGTATTTGGAGAATGCTAGCACCAGGAACACTTATGGAAATACATTTGCGTTGGACGGCAGAGTCTAAAATACAATCACATTGGATGGAAGTCAGAAATACATCTGTGGTGGAAAGTGGATAAGACTTGGGATTGAATAACCATTAAAATTTTAGAGTCATGATTGCACCGCCATGCATTCAACAAAGTGTCCATGGGAATCAAAAGAATGAAGAAAGGTTGATGGAAGCTAGGTGCTTATGGAACTGTTAGATTCAGATGAACAAGAGAGCAATGTCTGAACTTTGTTCATATGCGAACCGTAGAAGTGAGCTCTTGTAGACACATTCCAAGCTTTGACGTGACCCTGTGACTTCCGTCGAGTCAGGTATCCTCATAAGTCGCCTAGTCACAAATGTGCCTGGCCACTAGAATGCGACCTCTATGACTTTCGACCAGTAGCCCCATAGGTTGCAATCCCCTCTCAACAGGTCGCAATATCGCAGTTCTAACAAGTGCGCTGAGAGTGCGACTTGCTTTGGAGGGTGACTATGCGACTTATTGAGCTTGCATCTCTGGATCACATCCAAACACCTGGAGGATGTGACCTACTTGTGGTGTGATATTGATGAGTGTGATCAGATCGCATTCCCCAAATGCAGCCTCTGCCTCAGTCTGTTGACTCGATCGTAGTTTAGTCTGGGTAAACAATCCTAGGTTGCACCCTATTTACAAATTGTGACTAGGCTACCCTGTAAATCGCTCTCCCTCCCAAAGTCGCATGGTTGCATTTAAATGCCCCAGGCAGGCTTACAGAAGTGTGATCTGGCCAACACGTGACTGTGTAACCTCCAGATAGTCGTAGTTTTGCCCAGGTCGCGCCATCGCATTCTTAGACCTCAGTGAAAGAAGATAAAAGATATGACCTATACTTGGGTGCGGCTATGCGACCTCTGCTGGGGTAGGTGAGTTGCAAAGACATGTCCAAAGGAGCTGTCGATTGTTGCCACTCGTCCCATTAAAATCAATCCCACAAGTTTTATTTGAAGTCAACCTTTTTTCAGTTAGACAACGGAAATATCCTTTCTCATCTTGTCAATTGGGTTCTCAAACGATGCAACAAGTCCAACAATACAACGATAAAGGAATGCTCTAATCATGTTCTAATTAAAATCTGTGGGTCTGGACGAGCCAGGTTTTCGTATAGAGAAGGAACTCCCCATATTTTGTGCATTCTAGGTTGTGCAATGGCAAATAGTTCTTCCAATGAAGATTACTTTAATCCATTTACAAATACAGTTGGAGGAAGAGAAAAATAAGTGTTCAACAACAAACTTTGTATCGCTTGAAGAGAGTAGGAGGTTAGGTTGGTGTAAGTTGCATGAAACCCGTGCATTGAAAGAATTTGATCAAGCACTGTTTTCCCCAGTAGCATAAAGTAGCTTGTCGAGTTCCAAAGCAATGCTCGTACCAATGAATAATCGTTAGAGACTAGCATACATCTGTTACACTAAAAAATGTCACCATGACTACTTACAGTTAGTATGGCCCAAATCAACAATCATGCTACCCTCTTAGGCAAGTCTTATGCCTCTGCTATCCATCTCAAACTCAAAAAAGAGAGAAAGTCTTGTCAAAAATATGTTTATCTCTGGGGTCGCAGGTTCTCTCTAGCCTTACCTGCGGGGATGCTCACAATGTTCACAAAAGGTGCGTCCTTGGACGCTCTGTATGTTAAGGGACAGGTGCGTCCTTCTGTAAAAGGCAAAATGCGCGAGTTTCATCTTAAAAAAGTTACTTGTGGTTACTTCTAGAACTTTCTAGAGGTCGGTTTGATGAATTGGATGCGCCTCCAGTTGGTTCATGTATCTCTATTAAGGAGGAACTTATCCCATCAATAAGGGAACTATCCCACCCAAAGAGGGGGATTATCCCATTGATGGTGGACCTGAATAACCTCTTTACAGCACTATAAATAAAGGCATTGAGCCAGAAGGAGAGGAGGTTGGAGCTATACATTTTCTTTGGGTAAATGCTGCAGGAATTAGGACTCCCATTTAGAACCTTGTGAGGAGAGATTGTCTTTGCTTGATTCTACTTGGAAGTGGGTGAGCTTTGTCAAAGTAGAGGAAAACCCTTGATGGACCCTGGGAGGAACTTGCACAACACCAAGGCCAGGTTGTAAGAGTTTCTTTGTTTCGTTATTAATACAAACTGGTTTATTTTTCTCAATAGCTTGTGTTAATGAGTTATTTCATGTGTTCCTTGGTCTGCATGTTAAATATATGTTTTATTATATGAAATGCAAGTGCTTGGTAATTGTTTGATTGTTTGTGGTTGCAGGAATTGACTTGAAGGAGGAGCTCATCCGGATTGGCAAGGACGGACTACAACAACCGCGTTTTGGAATAAGGTAAGCCTAAACACTTGTAGTTTTCATGTTTTAAAAGGTATATTTAGAGAAAGATCACTCCATTTTGTCTTGTTTGTCGCTAGAGAGTTTAGACTCCTAGGGAGGTCAGTTGTGTCCGCACAAACGACTTTTTCCGCCACGACAAATTGGCGACTCCGCTGGGGAATCCATTAATGTGAAAGTCTTTTCCTTTGTGTGAACTTTGCTCTGAGAAAATCATTTTTATTTTCTGGTTTTTGACTGTGAGAATTAGTATTTGGGTGGCTTAGCTTTAGATTTAGTTAGATTTGGTTTTTCTTAACTTTTCCAGAAGGACGCACCCTCTCAGTATTGCACAGTGTGTCTTTGGACGCGCTGTTGCCGTTTGCACAGAGCGGGCCCGCGCCTGTTCTAACGGGTTGCCTGCGTCTTCCTGTAAAAATTTAGGAAAACTCCATTTTTGCTTTAATTGCTTTTAGATTTTGGTTTTTCTTAGTGTTTTCTGCCCAGATCCTTTAGTACCCTGTCAAAAATTTTCACCTGAACTTGTTTCATTAGCATTCCTGCTTTTAGCTTTCATCAATTGGGTGTTTTGAGTCTCTTTTTTGAGAAATTCTTAATTTGATTTCCTTTGGTCATTACTTGGAGGTTTATCTCAGTCTTTTCACAATTTTGCATCTTTTTGCTTTTGTTTTTGCAAAAAAAAATTCCCCCTCATTCGCCGGGGGGGGCTAAATTGTGTATGAGTGTTAATCGCCTTTGAGTGTTTTTATGTTTTGATCTTTGGAACTCTCACCCAATTTTCTCAATTTGCACTTGATTGGTTCTTAGATCACATTAGAATCATCTTGTGTTTGAGAATTCTCTTGCATAGATCACATTTGCATAATTAGAGTTCTCAGTTTCAGAATATGAATGAAAAATGTGCATAGATTACATTTGCATACTTTTCATGTGAATTGTGCATAGATTACAATTGCATAGTTTACATTCTGAAAAATCAATCGTAGATTTAGATCAGCTTTCTTTGATTTGAATTTACACAAAAATAAAAATAAAAATTGGTTTGGAATTGATTTGCATTAGTTTTTCTTGATGAAATTAGTGCATTAGAGAATTTGTTACATTTTCTCTTAATGATCAATTTTTTGCATTGTTGGAAGTGAATGGAAACTCTCTCCTTACTCTAGTTAGGATTCATCGAATTGAAAGGATTGCATTATCATATTCGATTGCATTCAGTTGAGTCGGGTCATAACACCATTGGTTTCATCTCCATTTACCCATTTGAGTAATAACAGCCTTAATAACACAGCGCTTAATTAAAATTCATCTAGTAATTTTTACATTTCTAGGGCTCTGAAACACCAACATAGCTTAGGCTAGGGTCTTGGAGTAGGTGAGTACTTAACTCTCCAAGACTACAAAACCAAACAGATAGTTTATCTTGAGTAGAATAAATCCAATTGTTTCAATTGCACTCTGGGAAAGCTCCTCTTAAAGGAGAAGCACGAGCTCGTGTCCGAACCAGTGAGGGGATCATTCCCCCCTCGTTGGGAACGACGCCAGACAGTACGTATTACAAACGGTAAACCTCGGATTAACCATTGTCGAGGAGCCAGGGGTCACTTATCGGTAAACCTTGGATTGTTGTCAAGGAGCCGGTAAGGGGATTGAGCTTGCTACTCTGCCCTTGCGTGCTGTCGGAGTTTAGACTGTTCCCCCAGGTGTATTTGTTACTGTTGGTGACCTTAGTGACCATAATCTTTAGGGTTCTACCGAGGTGACGGTGGAGGGAAGGTCCCACTGTACCTGGAGCAGATGTCGGTTATACTCACTTGGATTTTCCGGGGGGTTCACTTCACTTCGAGACGGTTAAAGTGGAGGAACTTGTGCCGGTCTATTCATTAAGCAGGTTGCCGGGGTAACTGTTCCACCCGCCATTTCTGTACTGAATTCTGCGAGGTTGGGCTTCATCACCAACTAGTGTTTTCGGTCCGGAGAGCTTACTGTTTGTGTGTGGTTTGACTCCTAGATTTGATAGCGCGTGTTAATTTGTTTGTTTTTACTTTTAGAGACCATAGGTGTGAATTGTGAATTTTAGTTGTTAAGTGTGAATTGTGAATTGTTAATTTTAGTTTTAAATTGTTAATAAAATTCACTGAAGTTGAATATAATGGCAAATGTTCTGGAATTTATCAACCTAGGAACCCCTCCTAATGAGAATCCTAGTACTTTTCCTTACTTTGGAAATGTTGGTCCTCCTTATATGGCTACTTTGTCATTACCTGGATTTACAATAGGTTTACCGATATGGTTATTTTCAACTTCGTTGGCCCAAAATACTCCAATTGTTCCATCTCAACCGGATGCTTCACCTCAACAGAGTTCACCATCTCAACATCACCAACCTTTTGTTGACCCTTTACCTTCTTCGCCTAATTTTTCTTCCTCCATTTCTTCCTCTTCGCCTGGTAAAAGCCTTGATGCTAGTAACCAGGAGGCTAAGAAGAAGAAGAAAGGGAAGAAGAAGAAGAAGAAGAAGAAGCAAGATAAGAAAGAAGTCAACCAACCAACCATGGTTGTAAGTGTTAGTGGTGTTGAGGAAAATTCCGACATGCACCGTCAACCCAAATACCCTTGCAGGCTTTGTAAGGGTGACCACTTCCTTGTCAATTGTCCTGGTATTCCAAAGGTCTTGGAAGTTTGGTCAGAAAAATCTCATCAACTTTCCGTTGATCCATCAACCAGTGATAGTCAGGTTCCTGGGAAAAAGGGTAAAGTTAGGTTTCCTTGTAAGTTATGCAAAGGGAGTCATCAAACTCACATTTGCCCTCGCATGGATGAAGCCTCAACATTGTTGGAAAACCTTACTGTTCCACAGCAAGAATTTCCAACTGGTTACCGTAAACTTTCTCCCAACCTACCGTCAAGTGACGGAGTGATTGATCTAACTTCAAGTACACTCAATCACACTCTTCCATTGGAGAGTGAAACTCATGTCACTCAGGTTGATGATCCATTAGTTGATCAAGTGGTCGATTCAATTTCACATTCGGTCGATCACACTCTCCTTTTCGAGAGTAAATTTCATACCGCTGATGTTCTTCTTGTTACATCAGATTCTTCTATGCCGGGGGGCATTTCACCTGTTTCTACAGAACCCCCTCCAAGTACTGAGGTCTTTTCCTTTGATTGGAATAGACTGACATAACCTCGTCTTCCTTCCTCCATCCCTTTCCAAATCATTGTCAAGGCTGGTGGTAGGGACATACATCGTACTCAGGTAGATGAGGGTGCTTCTGTTAGTATTTTATCCTCAACTGTTTGGAAAGCTTTGGGTTCCCCTCAGCTTGCGCCTATTACGCAGAATCTGAAAGCTTTTAACAGAACCATCAGTGAACCTTTAGGGATTCTTCCTAAGTTTTCTATTACCTTGGAAGCTAAAACTGTCTGTATTGATCTTATGGTAGTTCGAGGTCCCTTGGATTTCAATTTACTCCTTGGGCGAGACTATGTTTATGCAATGAAAGCTGTCGTATCGACACTCTTTCGCGTGATGTCTTTCCCTCACAATGGCAGTATTGTGAGTGTAGACCAGCTTTCGTTCCCTAGTCTTATCTCAACTACCAATAATATGATGCCCCTAAATGTTCCTGATTCTAAAGTGGTATCTACCCTGCCACGGGTTAATTATGTGGCAACTGGTCCCATGTTTTCAGTTACCGATGTAAGTGAGCCTCTCACTGTTGATTTAGATCCGGTAATTGACATGGAAAACTCTATGGGATTATTTGAACACGATGTTCTTATCCCTTTTGAGTCCCTTGACGTGTGTTCCTTCCAAAAAACTATTCTTCCTTCGGATGAAGACCTTTTGGAAGCCATGATCAAGGTGTGTCCATTGACATGTCTTTCTTCCAGTTGGAAGCCATGATCAGTGAAACGAGGATAGTTTTTTCCTGTATCAACCTCATTAAAAAATGAAACAGGCTAGCATGAGGATAGTTCCTTTTACTGTGTCAACCTCGTTAAAAAATGAATCAGTGGTTATGAGGATATTTCCTTTTACTGTGTCAACCTCGTTAAAAAATGAATCAGTGGTTATGAGGATAGTTCCTTTTACTGTGTCAACCTCGTTAAAAAATGAATCAGTGGTTATGAGGATAGTTCCTTTTACTGTGTCAACCTCGTTAAAAAATGAATCAGTGGTTACGAGGATAGTTTTTTCCTGTATCAACCTCGTTAAAAAATGAAATAGGCTAGCATGAGGACAGTTCTTTTACTGAGTCAACCTCATTAAAAAATGAATCAGCTAGATTTTAGGATATGTAGTTAGATTGTAGAAAGTAGGGTTTTGAGGACAATTCCTGTTACTGAGTCAACCTCATTAAAAAATGAATCAGGTTTGAGGATAGTTCCTGTTACTGAGTCAACCTCGTTAAAAAATGAATCATGTCCGAGGAAAGTTCCTTTTACTGTGTCAACCTCGTTAAAAAATGAATCAGTTGATGAGGATAGTTCTTTTACTGAGTCAACCTCATTAAAAAATGACTCAGGTAGGTTTTAGGACATGTTAAGTAGATTGTAGAAAGTAGTTATGAGCATAGTTCCTTGTCTTGTGTCAAGCTCACTAAAAAATGAAACAACTCCCACAAGTCTTTCCAAGATCTTGAAAGTAAAGCTTCATTCCATCCACCTCATTGAATGCAATGAAGCTTGGGGGGCATGTACCTTGATTTGCATCATTATGCCGGGGGCATGTGAACTTGTAACAAGCATAGTTTTTCATTTCAAGCTTGTGTAAACATGAAACCGAATCCGAGCATAGTTCTTTTCCTGTGTCAAGCTCGTTTAAAAAATGAAACAAATCCTCCTCTACTTGAGTCGAGAGATTGACTAGATCTCATAGATGTTAAGTTGTGTGTTTAGGTTAGTTATTTCAGTTTTTGCATAATTTTCTTACAGTTTTAGGTCGAGTCTTTCAAATGATCTCGTTCTTGAACCTTCATTTCATCCACCTTAGTTGAATGAAATGAAGCTGGGGGGCATGTGCTCTAACAGTTATGCTTAGGGGGCATCAAGCACAGTTTTATCTCTGTTTCAAGCTTGTGTAAAAATGAAACTACTTCGAAGCATAGTTTTTCTCTGTTTCAAGCTTTTGTAAAAATGAAACCTATCTCGAGTCAATTTCAGTTATTTTCAAGACTCGTTAAACTCATGAAAATACCGAGATTATTTTGCTATCTTTCATTCTCGTAAAAAAAATGAAAATGCCGAGATCTTTCCATCTTTTCCTACTCGTAAATTAAATTGAAAGTCGGCCATATGAGTACATTTTTATCCCTTTTTCGAACTCGTTAAAACTTACTGTCACACGGAATTGGTCAAGGGTGCGGACACAGCTGACCTTCCTAGAAGTCTAAGACATTCTAATGACAAACAAGACAAAATGGAGTGATCTTTCTCTAAATACACCTTTTACAACATGAAAACTACAAGTGTTTAGGCTTACCTTATTCCAAAACGCTGTTGTTGAAGTCCGTTCTTGACGATCCAGATGAGCTCCTCCTTCAAGTCAATTCCTGCAACCACAAACAATCAAACAATTACCAAGCACTTGCATTTCATATAATAAAACATATATTCAACATGCAGACCAAGGAACACATGAAATAACTCATTAACACAAGCTATTGAGAAAAATAAACCAGTTTGTATTAATAACGAAACAAAGAAACTCTTACAACCTGGCCTTGGTGTTGTGCAAGTTCCTCCCAGGGTCCATCAAGGGTTTTCCTCTACTTTGACAAAGCTCACCCTCTTCCAAGTAGAATCAAGTGAAGACAATCTCTCCTCACAAAGGCTCTAATGGAAGACCTAAATCCTGCAGCATTTACCCAAAGAAAATGTATAGCTCCAACCTCTCCTCCTTCTAGCCCAATGCCTGTATTTATAGTGCTCAAGAGGAGGTTAATCAGGTCCACCATCAATGGGATAATCCCCTCTTTGGGTGGGATAGCTCCCTTATTGATGGGATAAGTTCCTCTTTGATAGGAGTGCATGAACCATCTGGAGGCACCCAATACACGTCGAACAACCTTCTAGAATGCTCTAGAAATGACCACAAGTAACTTTTTAAAGATGAAACTTGCGCATTCTAACCTTTACAGGGGGACGCACCTATCCCTTTACATACAGAGCGTCTTTGGACGCAGCTTTTGTGAACATTGGGAGCGTCCCCGCAGGTAAGGTTGAGAGAACCTGCGTCCCCAGAGATAAATACATTTATACAAGACTTTCTCTCTTTTTGGAGTTTGACATGGAGAGCAGAGGCATAAGACTTGCCTAAGAGGGTAGCATGACTGTTGATTGAGCCATACTAACTGTAAATAGTCATGGTGACATTTTTTAGTGTAACACTTACGAAAAAGTGAAACCTTGGAGTTCTCTTTTAAGCCCTTTTCAGACTCCTAAAACATGAAAAGATTGCCGAGCGTTTCTTTTACACTCGTTAAAACGGAATTAAAAGACGGTCCCCTTATAGCTCTTTTATGACCGTAAAAACAGGAAAAGATTGCCAGGTTTTTGTCGTTTCAAACTCGATATGGAAATAAAACGACGTGTCCTTGATCGCTTTTTACTTTTCAGGTCAGTGGCACTAATTATGAAAGTACTCCTTGGTCGCAAGATCAAGCGGTTCCCCCAGGTATTATTTTATACTTTTTCGGGCTTGAAGGACACAAATGTACGAAAAAGTTCAACGTGGAGTCTCCTTTAGTTTTTTCAGACTCTCTAAAATTGAAAAACGCCGAGTTTCTCCTATACTGGGCTCGTTAAACTTTTACAGTAGAGGACCTGTTCAATTACAAACAGGAACGAACCACTCCTTCCTAGGGTTCGAATTTAAACTAGGTTGGACTCGTCCGAAGGATGAGCTTATAATCAAGCATATGTTATCCTCCTCAAGCTTGTTAAAAATAAAGAGGTACTTGCCAGAAATGGTGGGGGAAAAGAGAGAAGAATGAACCTGTTTGTTACCTTTTGTCTCAAAAGAAACTTTATTACCACTCTTGAACACGACACTTTTTCATTCACCTGGGTTGGGAAATCTTTTACCTCACAGTTGACCAAACCACTTTGAAAGTCTTTAACCGGGTTCCGGGGATTAACTTTGAGTTATTCGTCACCAAGCCATCTGTCGTGTCGTTATGTGTTCAAGAGGTCTGCAAGCAAAAAACTTTCATCTGCAAAATACTTGTCATCCATTTGACCATCCCTGAGTCAGTCCTTACAGCAACATTTCTTCAACTTGAACAATGATTTCGTGTTGCGGGCTTGCCTGCAACGGGTCGCTTTCTATCGACATCGACACATTATCTAGAAAGATGACTTAGGAATTGACAGCACCTTGAAGTCTGCATGCATCAATGGCAGGTTTCTCGCCTTTGACGTCAGTTTACATCATTGACTTTCGATCAAAGGATTCCGTGAAGTGTTCGACATCAAAACATCTATTCACATTTCACGGGTTGTGCTTGGTACTTTGAGAACCATTGACATTACTGGTGGTTTCTCTCACGCTTGTTAACAGTTTGCATCATCGACTGGTAATCAAGTGGTTTCTAACATGTTCGACATCGAATCGTTTAATCACATGGCTAGAATCGTACCAATTCGGGAAGTAGAAGTGAAGACCCTGGATCTAGTTTCTACCATCCAGGCTGCGAGGAGTTTTGTATTCATTATCTATGTAGACTAATCATAAACAGATGGCTGCGTCCATACTGTGTCTACAAAAGTCTATAAAAATGATGTACTGCAAGATCATTCCTGTATCAGAATAGTTAGTCCATTAGTTAAAGTTTTGAATCTGAGTATGGGAATGCCTACCTCAGTGATGATATAATCTTATACATGTATTTTGTGTTGAAAATTGCAGGTTCCAACCAGGTCATCCACAAGACAATCCTTGAAATGATAAAGCGCTTCACCCTTCCTAGAATTATAAAACCCTAATCTATTCCAGGCTTCGCACTTTAGGGGGCAATCTGTTACACTAAAAAATGTCACCATGACTACTTACAGTTAGTATGGCTCAAATCAACAGTCATGCTACCCTCTTAGGCAAGTCTTATGCCTCTGCTATCCATCTCAAACTCAAAAAAGAGAGAAAGTCTTGTCAAAAATATGTTTATCTCTGGGGTCGCAGGTTCTCTCTAGCCTTACCTGCGGGTACGCTCACAATGTTCACAAAAGGTGCGTCCTTGGACGCTCTGTATGTTAAGGGACAGGTGCGTCCTTCTGTAAAAGGCAAAATGCGCGAGTTTCATCTTAAAAAAGTTACTTGTGGTTACTTCTAGAACTTTCTAGAGGTCGGTTTGATGAATTGGATGCGCCTCCAGTTGGTTCATGTATCTCTATTAAGGAGGAACTTATCCCATCAATAAGGGAACTATCCCACCCAAAGAGGGGGATTATCCCATTGATGGTGGACCTGAATAACCTCTTTACAGCATTATAAATAAAGGCATTGAGCCAGAAGGAGAGGAGGTTGGAGCTATACATTTTCTTTGGGTAAATGCTGCAGGAATTAGGACTCCCATTTAGAACCTTGTGAGGAGAGATTGTCTTTGCTTGATTCTACTTGGAAGTGGGTGAGCTTTGTCAAAGTAGAGGAAAACCCTTGATGGACCCTGGGAGGAACTTGCACAACACCAAGGCCAGGTTGTAAGAGTTTCTTTGTTTCGTTATTAATACAAACTGGTTTATTTTTCTCAATAGCTTGTGTTAATGAGTTATTTCATGTGTTCCTTGGTCTGCATGTTAAATATATGTTTTATTATATGAAATGCAAGTGCTTGGTAATTGTTTGATTGTTTGTGGTTGCAGGAATTGACTTGAAGGAGGAGCTCATCCGGATTGGCAAGGACGGACTACAACAACCGCGTTTTGGAATAAGGTAAGCCTAAACACTTGTAGTTTTCATGTTTTAAAAGGTATATTTAGAGAAAGATCACTCCATTTTGTCTTGTTTGTCGCTAGAGAGTTTAGACTCCTAGGGAGGTCAGTTGTGTCCGCACAAACGACTTTTTCCGCCACGACAACATCATCAGTCTGGGAGTAGAACCAAAGAAGAATGAGCTGTAGCATATCAGCACTTCAGGGCTATAATTTCTCCCCCTTTTAATATTTATTTATGGTTATTTCTTTGTGTTTTATTAAGAGGTATCCATATCGATTCCTGACTAATTCATGTGTGTGTTTGTAGGATTGAAATATGGAAGGAGATGGTTGATATGCGTCTCGATGCTTGACCAAAAGTGAGAAAAAGGGAAATCCAAGTAAGGGGAAGGGACGAGAATTTTGGTCTATGTGAAGATTCCAAGACTTCTCACTGGACCTGTGTGACTTCCTAGGCATTAGGTCAATATCAAAGGTAGGTTGTAGAGGAAAGCGAGGGCATCAACCTAGAAAAGGGAGCTAGGGGTTTCACAAAAGCTACATGATTGGGGTTTTCAATGAGATCAAAACTTGGACCATTTAAGCTCCTAAAACCTAGTGGAAATGTTGGGAACACAATGACATAAGATGACTGGACACAAGCGAGGCACGACAACAATAATTTCAACCATTCATGCAGATTTTCATAGTTTCATGATAGTGTCGATGACAAGGACAAACCCTAGGGTTTCTCAAGGCTCCTATTTTCTCTCTTCTATCAGTGTGAAAATATTCTCATTGTGTTATCAATGATCGTATTGGGTTCAATTTAGCATGTACTAAAAAATAGGCATGAGAGAGCAGTGAGGAAGCTCAAAAGTCACAAGGTTAGTTGAAAGGTCATGAGGGGAGGTCAAGGGTCATGGTAGGTGAATAATCACCTCATCTCTACAAATTTTCCCTTAGGCCTCATTAACTTGGGACTTTGGCACTTGAGTTGAAGCTAAGACTATAGATAGCCAGTTTATGCTTGAGAGCTAGAGCCACTCAACTCTTGGTAGCTAGTAGAGTGGATTTGCAATGGGGATAGAGTTTAGGCATCGGGAAACGTTATGAATAGCCCATGTTCCACCATTGGGTTTTGACCAATTGCATGATATGTATTTGTAATTGCAGCAATAAAAGATCTTCTTTATCTTTGGCACTGATTCCCATGCTTACTCATGGTGGTTGTATTAGCTATCTGGTACTTCACTATATTTGTATGTGTGCTTTCATACATGCAAATGTTATGGACTAACAGATAGTGGTTGCATGTATGTTTCGCTTCCAAATCTATGTTTACTTGTTCCTTGCCATTTTGGTGACCTATTGTGAACTACTTTGCAATTGAATTCTTGCATGTTTTTTTTTATTATGTATGATGAGGTTTTAGCTCACTAATCTATGTCATGGTATATCTCTTATTATTGTTACTGAGACTTGTTTGTACCTCTTTTTGCAATTTTTCAATCCTGGGGTTATTTTGTTTCACTGCCTGGGAATTTCATTCTTGTCCCACTTTGATCCCCTCTCATTCGATAACCAAGGGTAGAAATATTCATGGTGGCAGTCGGGCCCACATACTGGATGGAACTCCTATCCCAAATAGTTTGAGATTTGGTTGGGATTTTACAACAGGGAGACCCCTTAGTCGTTGGTGGTACATTTTGGCTTGTCAACACCAGCATATATAATCAAAGCTTGCAAGTGTAAGTCATGTTTTCATTGGCCCAAGCCTCTTTAAACCTTGTGCATACCTTTTCATTCAGGATGTCAACGCTCTTCTCTCTCATGGTGACCACAACGAATGTAGATTTGAAAAATCCCAACAATTTTTCCAATGACAATTATGTTTCTGTCTCAAATTCCAAAGGATTACCCTCACTTCCATACCCATTATGTAGCACAAATTTGAAGGGGAAGGGAAATGTCTGATATCTTTGTGCCACATATCGATGTCTGGGGTCCTAGTAAGGCCCAGTTGATTCCCACACATCTTTACACACTGCATCAACAACAAGATTGATGGCATCACCCCCATAAGTCCACATGGCTATCACACCCTGTGGTTTCTGCAGGAGAATTTTATCTTGAGAGTAAAAGGTGTTGAGGTCAAACTATTGAATTTCTTGGGCCATCGTCACGAGATCCATCGACCCCTCCCCACCCACAATTGAAAAGATCTCTTCATCCATCATGACGGGTAGAGTTACAACATATTTCACTTTGGGATGTTTATGCACGAGTTCTAGCTGATTTTTGCTTATTATGTGGCGATCACATGATTGTAATGCTCTACAATCTACTCCCCCATAATTTCATTAATTATTGGTTGTGACAACCATGTATTCAAAGTTTCACATGAAATTCAACAATCTGTGTGAAATTCAAAAAAGAAAAACAGTTGAAGAGATCTTACCGAAATAGAAGCCTGACCATTTCCGGCACCCACATCCCAAGCCAGTTGGTGTTTGGAAGTGAGAGAGGCCAACATAGAAAACCAAGAAGCATGGTAAGTCGGCGTGTTCTTCGAATAACACTTTTCTTGTTTGTCATGCAACATCAATGCCATATTTTCCTCGTTGCTCCCGCACTGGCAAATTCAGGTTATAGCTTAGATATTGCAAGATCAAAGGAACCTTTTCATTTCTCACTCCACATATCAAAGGAAGATATATATGAAGTTGATATCCACATAAATTAGTTAACATAGATCTTCAAATAGTTTGTTTAAATGTTAAGGTTTAAACATCTTAACCATACAATTTTTTTTTATATTTCTAATTACTTTACATCATATTCATTTTTTTAATTATAGTCCACTTTATTTTATTATATATATCGTCAAAATTAAAAATATCATAAATTAACAAAATTATTATTATAAACATGTCTACTTTGAAATAAAATTAAATAAAGTTTTAAAATTTGAATTAATTATCAATAATTATTAGGGGGATTGTAGGAATTTAATCTCCACAACATATTCTAGATTATTTCTTAAAAATAATCATTGATTGAGGTTTATTTCAAACGTATTTATGCTAAGTTTTGTTTTTTCATTAAATTTATCAATTTTAAAAAATGTCATATGAACATGAGTCGTGGTTTTTTGGCCATGTGGTATTAGCAAGCCATGGTATTTTTCCATGGTATTGTAACAAAACCTATTTAAAAGTTAAGTAACCATGGAGATTCACAACACTTTACCATGAACATGAGTTATGGTTTTTTTGGGCATGTGATATTAGTAAGTCATGGCATTTTTCCATGGTATTGTAACCAAACCTATTTACAAGTTAACCATGGAGATTCATCACAATTTATCATGGATATTCTTAACTCTTAAATAATCTTTGTTAGAATACTATGAATTACTAATACAACATCCCCAAAAAAACCATAACTCATGTTCATATGAAATCGATTTTAGTTAATCAAATTACTTTAAGGAAGAGAAAATGCATAACCCCTTTTAAAATAAATCTCAATCTTTAATTTGTGACTATCACTAAAACTAGCACAACCATATAAATTAAATAGTATGTTGATAAATATCAATCCATACTTCATTACATCTCAAAAAATAATAAAAACTAAGAAATGATGGAGATTTATCTCCACTTTACCATGGAGATTCTTAATATATAAATAGGGTTTTTACAATACCATTGATATGTGTATACTAGTACGAATATTCTAGAATATTCCATGGAGGTTAAATCCATACCTTCCATTGTGTCACACATATATTGAAAAGTGATGTATTCAAATCAAATACAATTTCATTTTTTTATTTGAAACATATTAGAGAATGATGTATTCAAATCAAATAGAAATTTATTTTTTATTTGAAACACATTAGAGAGTTATGTATTCAAATCAAATACAATTTCATTTTTTATTTGAAACATATTGAAGGGCAATAAATTGTAATATAAATACAATTACATGCTCAAAAAAACCATAACTTATGTTCTATATGACACATATTCATATGACATGATTTTTAATTAATCAATTTAATTTAAAAAAAAGAAAGGAGGTTACTAGTTTTGAGATGAACCTTAATCTTGGATTTGTGACTAATATTAAAAATATTCTAAAATATTATGTAAAGGTTAAATCTCTATCATTCACTTAATAATTATTGTTAATTAAATTAGAATTCTAGAAACCTATTCCAAAATAAACATAGATATACATATACATATATATATATATATATATATATATATATATATATATATATATATATATATATATATATATATATATATATATATATATATATATATATATATATATATATATATATGTATATATATGGAGTACATAGATTTCATCTCAAAATAGTGAACGTGTCCTTCGTAGTGTGCCATCCATGTCTCCAGCTTTTCTACTTTCTCTGTGAGTTGGTTTTTCCCCCACCATACCACAACCAGTCTTTCCCGAAGTTGACTTTGGAATTAATGCAGTCACTCCAGAGACACCATCTGTATCGCATGCTCCTCGCATCAAACTCATTCTGTAATAGCCACCATGCCCATCAAACAGGCAATGAGAGCACAACAGTTCTCCAAGCAGCAATGATGGAGACACTGCCCCTCCTAAGCCTCAGGTTTTTCTAGCCCACGCTTCACCCTACCGCCACGAATGTCATTGCCCCTATGAGTCTTCGCATGATTGTGCAACACTTCACCTCTGCTCACCCTTCATTTTCCACCTTCGGAACCTCTTCTCACACCTACATTTCCTTTCTGCACACACCCAACCATTTTTCCACCTCGATGGGGCATCACTGTGACTAGATCCTGGTTTGTCACCCCTTTAGAGGCAAGGGAAGCAGGGAGGAAGATAAAACTCTTCACCTCGGTGGTTTCATAGCTTCCCATGATGGAGGAACACCTTGAATAGGCACCAAGCACCAGACTTTCCACCCAAAATAACACTCCTTGTAGATAAAAGACCCGAGGAACACCACCCAGAATAACACAAATTCACCAAGATGGCTCCTTGTACTCATGAAGGACCACTCCCACTAGATAATCCTGAAACCTCCACCTTCCTACCTTCGTATAGGTGTTCACGTTGATGTGAAAATCAGTGAACACAAATCATTATCTCATCAATGAAAACAAAATATTATCATTTATTATTTTCATGTTGCATGATAAATATTCAATTATAAATCAACTTTTAACACCTAAACATTAATTTACTTAATTTTCTAAAGATCATTATGATACCCCCTTATGTTAACTCTGTTCATGGGCAATCATGGCATGAAATTACTTCTTTTGTACAAGTGCCCATTGCCAATTCGGGCCGACCCAGCAACTCTTCGCATGGGCACCCTTGTCAGGTGGGCGACCCTGTGTGCCCAACATGTGATGGCCCCATGGGCGCCAGGTGCCCTGGAACGCCCAAAACATGGTGTCCCCATGGTGCCCCACCTTCATTAGTTCATCAATGACAACAAAGTATTATAATTTTTTAGTTCTATGTAGAATAATCAATCAATTATAAACTAACTTTTAACACCCAAACATTACTTTAGTCAAATTTCTAAAAATCATTATGTGACCCCTTTTTGGGAACTCTATTCATGGGCAATCATGGGCTAGCCTTACTTATTTTATGCAGGTTCCCCTTACCAAATCAGGTTGGCCCACCAACTCGTCCCACGATCCCTACCGAGAGGACGTCCTAGCGTGCCTAGCTCGTGACGCCCCCGGTGGCGCCTAAGCGCTCCACCTTCGTACAAGTGCATCTAGGGAATGGGCATTCACCTTGTTGTGCGAATCATCCAACACAAATCATTATCTCATAGATGAAAACAAAATAGTTCCGTTTGTTAGTACATCCATGCTTCATAATTAATCAATTATAAACTGACTTTTACCACCTAAACATTAATTTAATCAATTTTATAAAAATCATTATGATACACCCTGGTGGGAATTCAATTCATGGGAAGTCATGGGTTGACCTTACTTCCCATTTCTACCCGACGTCGTGTCACTGGGTTCACCTGTCGCCCAACTCATCTAGTATGTTTGCTTAACAAATTGTTAAATTGAAAATTGGAGATTATGGTATAAACGTAAATGGGGTTCTCTTTGTTTCAAGAATAATATATTCTCTACTTAAAAAAGACAAATATGTGAATGTGGAAGCTAATATGGCGCCTCCCCCCCCTCACATCACTCTCAATTCCTCATACCTAATCTATCTACTATAATATATTTGAAAAAAGTGTAGTAACATTCAAACATAAAAACTAGGAAAATAAAAATTTAAGGTGAACAAAAGAGAACAAACCAACTAAAAACATATAAAGACATACCTCGTACTTTTCAAAAATTTTGATATCATTAATCTTCTTCCTCATCCATCTCATCATCTGTATCATCTAGTTCATAATTCATATACAAAGGATTCACCATATCAACATCATCATCATCATCTATATCATCATCTAGAACATGATATTCTACATTTGGTTCAACTTGTTCAAGTTATTTATCCAGCACAATGTCAATATCTTATAGTTCATCCAAATTAACATTGTATTAATTAACATATATTCCTTGAACTTCTTCAACATCTTCATCTGACACTACATGAACCCCCTACTCCTCTACATCATCTTCTTCTGCTACATTATACTTTACAGACTTTCATTTGGGATCATATCTAACAACGTATGACCAACTCACTTTACCTCAAATGTTTACATAATATAATTATTCACATTGGCTTGGAAGAACATATCTCTCTAATCTTGGCTCAAGATTCCTTGTATCAACCATGGTAAATTCGTTAGCATGCTCAATAACAGTTCTATCAGGGTCACATTCTTGGATTCGTAGCCTAAACCATTTGACATCGAACAAAACTATTTTGAAGGATTCAATGTCACACTCAAGTATATCATGCAGATACCCATAGTATCGATTCTTAGATAGTTCTGGGTGTATGTTACCTCTAGAGGAAAAATTGATAACTTGAAATGTTACAGTTGTCCTACTATCATAAGTTTTCATCTTTTCATCCAACCTTTTGATGTGAAATTTGTGGCCATCAGACCACATTTTGTTATGGTGTTTTAACTGCAATACATCAAACACATAAACAATGCATTTTAAATTGATAAGCATGCATATTTATACTTGAAAAAATTTGAAAATTAAGGAAAAAACACTCCATATGCTGCATCAATATAATTGTAAAATAAATTAGTATGGGTGAATATGCTTGCCTCATAATATTTTAAACCATATGTTGAATCAATTCCCCCCTATGTAAGATTGGTATCTCCACTACGTTGAGCTTATTTGACAAATGAAGACACAACATACCATGATAACCTACCATTATTAACTTGTTTTCTTCGTTCAATCCCTACCTTCATCCAATCTTTATTATTCGCAATGTATAAATCTATTGCATCTCACTCTCGACCGACTGTATTATAAAAATAAAACAATTCGCATATTATACTAGTTAGCATGTTATGCCTTCACAACATTGGATTATGTAGGAAGACGAAAAATTAAATAAGTATGATATACATAAAAACAAATAAATCAAATGTGTTATAAATCTCCACTATCTACTTACATATCACTTTTCTCATTCTACCTTTCCCTAATATGTGCTCCCTTTCAAAATCATCTATAGAGTTGACATCCCCAATGGGATCCAATACATTAATATTTTTTCCTATTTCATCACTATATTGATGAATATAATCCATGGTTTTATATACCATATATCCTTCTACCGTAGAACCCTCAAGACGTGCTCTTTTTCTAACCAAAGCCTTCAGTTATTTCAAGTGCCTCTCAACCATCCACATTGATCTTGTGTGTACAGGTCCACACCTTTCAATCTCCTTGATTTGGTGTATGAGGTAGTGTTCTTATGCATTCAAAAATGTCAAAGGTAGATAATTTTTCATTTCACACATTAGACGAGGAATTTGTTTTCTCAAATACTTATATATTCTTTATCAATTTCTTTAGATGACAACCATCTACAAATGAAGTAAGCAAATCATAGGTTTCAACAGAAAAAAATATAGTACATGGTGAAAAGAAAAACACATGTAGTGAAAAATATGCGACACAACAACTTATTGAACAAATTACACTTCGCATATCTCCACTCACCTCATGTATTTTCCAAGATAATATATAACTTGTTTGACATTGTTGTCAAAGTTTTCCGGGAGAGATAAATGTAGAACATATTGTAACAAAAATAATGATCGAATGTTATTTTTTCCCAAATTAGTAGAAAAATGACTCGAATTAACAAGATGTTTCATGAATATATAAAATATATATACACCAAAATAATTACCTTAGTGAACGAATGCGAATCATGATTTTTAGCCCACCTAATTCACCTTTCTTTGTTAGGATATTCTTTATTTATGAAGAAAATCCAGCTGGAAATTTATTTTTTACAATAACATCTTTAACATGCTTTCTTTGGTGATTTATCAATAACCATGGACGGGTGCTTATATTTTGGTTATCTCCATTGCTATTTGAATGAATTGTAGAAAATCTGATGGTAGGTTAACCCGATAATGCAATATAAATCAAAGCAGAATACTATAACCTACTTCTACTATCAATTTGCAGAAGCTTAAATATCGAGCTCAACAATATAACCAAAAGAAGAAGAATCAATGACACAATACACATGAAAATACTTTGTGAAAATCCTCAGCTAAAAACCCCACACTATTGTATTATCATACATGGTGGAAATACATAGGAATTAGACAAAGCCTTAGCTCTCACAGCTAGCCAAATCTTAGTACAATCCCCACAAATGCTCACAGGAAATCTTGGCTTCTCTCCTGCCTTCCTCTCTGCCCTCCAAGCTCCTATTTCCTTTTGTTGTTACTTGTGGAATATTTTCTTGTTACCAAGTGGAAGACCCTCTTCAAAACTGCGCAATCCTCAAGCATTAAATCCTTGACTGCATGCATGAGTTTTCTCCATGAGAAAACACATGCAACTGAGAGTAAAATGTCCTTGAACATTAATCTCAAATAGGTATTTCTTAGAATATACATGCACGAGTTTCTGATGAGGGAATTGCATGACTTCAGAAAGGCTTCTAACTTTAATTTCTCCAACTAATTAATTTAAAATAAATAAATAAATTATTTCCAAGTAGTTGTTAAGACTAAATTATATTTTAATTCACAATTTAATTCAAGGACAAATTAAATTGGAATATTCTTGTTGCCATATTTCAACACTTCCTCTCAACAAGAAAGGGATTATCTACCACCCTAATCCTGTCTCTATGGAACTCGAATTTACACTTTGACAATTCCTTTGTCAAAATGTCAGCATATTTCTCCTCTATCGAAATATACTGCAACAACATGATCCTCCTCTCTAGTGAAAAGCCACGGGAAAGAAATATTGCCTTATGCTTCTCCATACTACCATCAACAACTTGCTTTACCTTGTAAAGCCAATGAGAACTCACAACTGACTTGTTCTCCGGTCTCGGAACCACATCCCAAACATTATTACGAACTATGGAGTCATACTCCACCATAGCATCAACCCAAATCAGTTTCTACACTTCTTCCTCAAAGGAAGATGGCTTAGTCTCAACAAATTCCCCAGCAAGCGCCATGTATCCATTGTACCTCTCAGCTAACCTCCTCTGACTGTGCTGAGAAGATGGTGCTCCCACATTCTCTCTCACATCCTCCAACAATCTGTCAGCTTCTCTTGTGCGCTTCTGTCCATCTCTAGAAGGCTCTGCTTGGGTGTATGTATCCACTCCTGGAACCTTTGCATGCAGCTGCGCTGCATCAGTTTGAGGCTCCTCCTCCTTAGGAACCAATAATTCCTCCACATCCTGTAGTTGGAGCTCCCTCTGAAGGTAAAACTTGCATGGCCTTCTTCTCATCAAACTTGAGATCTTTGTGAACCACTGTCCTCCGACTGGTAGGCAAGTACACCCAATAATTGTGAGGTGTATCAGTGTACCCCACAAATATCCCCAACTCTGATGTCAGCTCAAGCTTCTTCCATGCATCGTTTGTCACATGGAAATATACCAATGAGCCAAAGATCTTGAAGTGACCCACATCTAGTCTCTTATCAGAGAAAGCTTCCTCTGGTGACTTCATCCCAAGTATGCGATGCGGGATTCTATTATGCAAATAGACTACTATTGTTATAGACATTTTTGTGCCTTACAGCATTGAGCATGAAATGTCCATAATCTAAGGGATCCAAAGTCCCTAAACATGTTGTTCCTACCCCTAGAGGAACAAGGCTAACAAACCACAGCAATTCACAGAAGTTCTCCACCAGAAACTGCTCAAAAACAAGTCAATTCAAGATCATTTCAGTGGCTACACTAGCTGTTTGTGCTGAATGTCAAAGCCAACACTGGCTACCTGCGTTGAATGTCAAAGGGAACACTGGCTACCTGCGCTGAACGAGAGTGGACATGTGGCAAGCTCATTTCTTAAGGTGTCAAAACCTAGGAAGCTTCCAAAATGACACTTGCCTCAGGGAATTCGACTGGTGATGAGTAAGAGGTTCCAAATCTCCAAGTGGAAGCAAGAACCTCCAAGTGGAATCAAGAACTGACAGAGGGAGAGGACACTAGTCAGATCTCAAGCTGACTCATCCTCTCTCCAAACATCTATATATGGATCTCTCCTCCATGAGATCTAGAGGCTGGAATTTTGTTATTGCAAAGAATTGTTGTTGGTTTGAGATTGGAATCATTGGGTGCTTAATGCTTTGAAGGGGGTGAAGATAGGAATTCCATTTGCTGGGAAGGAGATGTTGGATTGGAGCCCTCTGGGTTGTATCTCTTCCTGAACCTTGTTATTCATCAATAAAGCTATCTTGGTTTCTCCTATATACTGATGTGTCTTTGATGCATGATTGCATTAGTGTATTTGGTTTATTTCTAATCCTAAACTAGTTATGAATGTGAATATCTGTCTTTGTGTAGTGTTCTTCTCTTGTCGCAAGTAGCTGTTCTCTTGTGATCTTACATAAACCTGCTGAAGCTGGGCGAGTGAGAAGGCAAGTAGCTGTGAACTCCCAAAGAGAAGAGAGACCGGATCGAGGGACAAACGGAAGACATCGGTAAGTCTATTTATCTCTCTTCTTTCACATTTCATAAAGGAAGAAACCAGAATAGCTGTCCTTGTTTGTTGCTAAGGCACTGTCACACCTTAGGTGGATAGGATCGTCCTGCGTAGGCATTTTTCCCCACAACAAATTGG
This sequence comes from Pinus tabuliformis, assembly GCA_031772625.1. Lineage (NCBI taxonomy): Eukaryota > Viridiplantae > Streptophyta > Pinopsida > Pinales > Pinaceae > Pinus > Pinus tabuliformis. The sequence continues at coordinate 573,433,038 of CM062817.1, read as the reverse complement.
CGACTCCACTGGGGAGATCTGTTTAGTCATTTTGTTTGTGTTTCTATCATTGTTTGTTTCATAGACTCGACAGCAACAATCGAACTGCATCTGCTTTTCCCAGATGCAAAGTAGACAGTTGCTGCTTTGATCCAATCACTGGACTTGTCTATGATCTGAGCAATGGACTCACAAATGATTTGATGATCCTTTGTGATAGATCTTAGTACTCCCTCAAAGCATCCCTTTGATTGTACCTTGCTTGTTGCTTTTATTTGGCCTGAAACAGTGAATTAAATAGCAATCTGTGACCCAGAACCCAGTGAGAAACGAGAGTTTCTCCTTCAGCGCAGACCCAGTGAAGGGATTCTGCATTTCAACGCAGGTCCCGTGAAGGCTACCTGCGCTGAATGTCAAAACCCCTGTGTTGAGGTTGCGCTGAACCAGTTTGCCCTTGTGCAGCTGGGGTTCCCTGCTCTGTTTTGCCTTGTTTTGATCTCTGATTTTTGCAGCCTGTAACCGGCATAGGTACCAGTCTGATAACTCCTTTTCTCTGCTTAGATTCTGCCTCCTTTTGTACAAAAAGACTGTGAGTGTTTTTATGTGTTTGTGGCGTCATTTACAGTTTTCCTTTGCATGAGTGAAATAGTCATCCTGTAGCCCTTGATTCAGATCTGTTGATTGTGATCTTAGAAGAGAGTTCATTGGCTGTTTACAGATTGATTATACATTTACTCTTGCTTATTGGTTTGAGTTTGTCTCTTTTAAGTGTCGAAACAAGTATTCATTTCGAAAATCGTTAAGTGTTGTAATCTCTTCTACCCTCTCTGATTTCGAAAAAGTAAACTTGTTTGTACTTGTCATTTAAAAGCAAATTCAAAGTTGTACAAAAAAGCTTTCTTTGTAGGCATCAATACTAAGAAAGCGGAAAACAAACACCTGCATTGTGCATTTGCATCTTGATAGTTTGCATGATTGATTTAGGAAAAGTGCATTAGAGTGTGCTGATTGCTCTTTGAGAAAAGATGGTGTCTTTCTTTTCCCTTAGTAGCTAGGATTTTCAAAGTTGAAAAGATATAAAGCTTGCTTATCATCTTTAGACTGCATTTAGGAATTTTATCATACATCTCGTGGTGAACCTTGAAAGGCAAACTTCTAAAAAGATCAACCTAAAATAAATTGAATGAACTTAATAACGCTTTGCAACATAACGCACAACATAGAGGTCTAGGCTAGAGACGTGTTCCGGCGTCGTTAAGCCTGGTGACTTTCGATCTCGTGGATGGTGGGTGATTCCTCCTGAGGGACGATAGCGCCAGTACGGATTGTGCTCCCACGTACCGTCGCGTATATATTGGGAGACCCCTATAGGCATAAAACCTTTATCCTTAGGAAGCCGTGTCGGCCGCCCTACTGATCACAATACACTGAACACAACATTCAGGAAGATCGACCGCCCGTACCCTAAAAAGTATTCTGCGGTTTTGCGAAAAGTTTGGCACACCCTCTGCCTAGAATTCCAGAGCAGTTCCTTTTGGCCTTTTTCAAACTCTATAACAGAAAAAGTCCATCCGAGCATTTGTCACTTCGGGCTCGTTAAAACATCGAAGGAGACTAGAGTCATCTTTAGCTTTTTCTCGACTCTTTAAAATTGAAAAAGCAAGTTGTGTCTAAAGCGTCGTTAAAATTTATTTTAAACAGAACAATCACCCTTTATTCCTGCGTTGGTCTTTAGGTTAAAAAAATGGAGCACGCCAACCAAGGAATTCCCCTTGGTGGAAATCCTAGTCCCTTCTTCTCTTGGGGAGATGTTGGTGCGCCCCATATGGCCACATTGTCGCTTCCAGGACTGACAATTGGCCTGCCGGTCTGGCTCTTTTCAACCAATGTCGTTCAAACCACCACTATTCCTGAACAGTCGAGTCAACAGTTAGACCAGACCAGAGTTTCCAACCAGCCTTCTACTTCATCTAACTCTTCCTCTCCTCCTTCCTCTTCGCTTGACGGAACTGGTAAAACAAAAAACCAAGTTCCTAAGGAGAAGAAGGAAAAGAAGAAGAAAGAGAAGAAGAAGAAGGAGCCAAAAGCGACTTGGGGCAAACAAGTGTCGTCTGACAAAAATCCACACACAACACTGACCAGGCCTAAATCGCCATGTGTCATATGCAAGGGAGACCACTTCCACAGAGATTTTCCCTGCATCCCTCGGATACTAAGGGACTTGTCTCCCCGTTTGCACAATTCGGTAGCGTCAACCTCTGATAGCCATGTTGACTGCTCACCGTCAACTAGTGAAAGTGAAGTCACAGGACAGAGAGGGAAAGCTAGATTTCCCTGCAAACTGTGTGAAGGCGGCCATGCCATCCATCGTTGTCCCTTCTTAGACGAGGCCAAAAGAGTTTTGGAAGATCGCCCGATTTTACGAGCGCAACTTCCTCCTGGATATCAAAAACTCCTGCCAAGTCCTTCACTAGTTGAGAACCCGGCTGGCCCGCCCAGGTGGTCAGTCGAAGCACCTATCATTGAAGATGAACTGTCTGGATCCATGCCTGACGAAAGTCAAAAGTTTGAGACGGCAGTTGACCCGGTTTTGCCTTCAGAGGCTCTATCTTTGAATGATACCATCACGGAGGAGAGTAAAGACGACACCGTCCAAATTCTCTTCATCAACACTGACTCCGACGAACACGGGAGCAATGCACCCATTCCTTTATCGCAGGAAGGAATTTCATCAGAGCGATATCCGGCCGTCTATTCGGTCCCACCACCAAGCAACCTAGTTGTCTCGTTCGACTGGAACCAACTAGCCAAACCTCGGTTGCCAGCAAGTATACCATTCAGAATTATCATTCAAATATACAAAATGGTAATGGCCGGCACTATCATTGATGAGGGGGCATCTGTGAGTATCCTTTCCTCTATTGCTTGGAAAGCGCTTGGTTCGCCAGCGCTTTTGCCTGAAATGAGAAATTTATCAGGCTTTGATAAAGGAACCAGTCGACCTTTAGGGATCCTCCCCAATGTGCCCATAACATTGAAAGGGAAGACCGTTCAAATGAACGTGATGGTCGTTCAAGGACCCTTGGATTATAACCTACTCCTTGGACGAGACTATATATATTGCATGGGAGCCATCGTCTCCTCACTCTTTAGAGTAATGTGTTTTCCGCATGAAGGAAGAGTGGTCAAGCTCGTGGACCAACTTTCATTTCCCGGATCACGCATCGCAAATAGTCATATACCATCCCTAAATGGTCTCTTCACTCAAGAAATGTCTCAACCCACGGTCCGTCCTCCTGATGAGCGCGAGTAATCCGGGACGATATGACCGGAACCCTGGGGGCATGCGTCCTGGTCTGCTTCGGCAGGAAAACTTTGGGTATAGGGTAGGTTTCCGCGAGAGAATATGACTAGTCCGTACCCCATCCATGGTTGGAAGAGGGGTTGTTCTGGAATAAGATTCTCTTGTCAAAGTTATGTGAGAGGGCGGGTCTCGTCACTCACCTTTGTTTATCTCGGTAGACATCGCCGAAGAAGTGTTTTGTTGAAAGAATAACAGAACAATCTTTGGGTAGCCTGAAAGAGGTAGGCCTCTCCCGGTAAAACAAATGTTTTATCTGCAAATTGAGGGGTAACCTTGAAATTGTACTTTATGCCTGGGGGCATGCAAACCTTTTGGAGTGCAAGCAAGGGGCGGCTATTTATTTTTTAAATTTTTAGGTCCTCCCTTTAAACCTGTAGGTCTAACCCTTTAAACTCGTAGGATTAGTCGTTTCCGAACTTGCATAACGAAAGGATGCGGGGCATAGCTTTGTAAGATGAAGCTCCATAAAAAATAGAATCTTAATGAGACATTCTTATCATATGACTGGGTAATCGAGCAGTTTTAGCACACAGTTCATGCTCGTTAAAAAATAAACGCAAGATCCGAGCAGTTTTAGCGCATAGTTCATGCTCATTAAAAAATAAACATAAGATCGAGCAAATGTTTCCACCCGCGTTTAAGCTCGTTAAAAAATGAACTATCCCAGTAAATAACCACAGTGAATGTAATATCATCAGCCATTAAAGCCTTGGTCGTGTTTGCACCGTCACCTCCACTTTTCATTTGGCCGATCGTTCACCTCCATATGTTTGTTTACCCATTTTGAGGAACAGCTGCGAAGAGTGATTTCACTTAGCCATCCTTGTGACACTGCCGTGATTGGAAAATTCCAACCTGTACCTGGAATCAGCTGCTAACCCTGTTTATCACTCGTTCCTCAAAAAACGAGTCTTCTTTAAGCTCTTTTCAACTGACTCGTAAAATATGAAAAGATTGCCGAGTCCTTGGCCTTCCAGCTCGTTAAAGGGACAGGAAGAGCTATCCCTCCTCTAGATTTTAATCTTTTTGGACCTGAGGGATTATTACACAAAAAGATCGAGCGCTTGTTTTGTTCGGCTCGTTAAAACTATCAAAAACTCATCCCTTCTGTATTGTTTTATACTTTTTCGGACTTAAGGGATTAGATGACGAAAAAGGACTTTTGGAGTTAACTTTATGTACCTTTTCAGACTCTCTAAAAATGAAAAGGACCAAGTTATCCTTGTCGTTAGACTCGTTAAAATCATTAAATAGCGACAAACTTGTCTTTAGACGAGAACGAGTTTCACTATCGCTAGGCTCGTTAAAACATAGCGATGGGCTTGCCCGAAGGGCAGGTTATAGAACAAGCATATGTTATCCTCCTGAAGCTTGACAAAAATAAAGAGGTACTGGTCAGCAATGACTGGGGAAAAATTGGGAGAAACTAAAGAAAACTTTGATGGTAGCAAGTCGCTCTTGAACATGACACTTTTCCTCCGTACCACAATCAGGTTGGGTTGTTTCATTCACCGGTCACATCCATGGTCTCGCCATACCATCCATATTTGGGGTAATGCTACCAATCCATCGCATCAGTGTCGCCATATGTTCAAGAGAAGTCGTTCAGAAAAGTCAACCGTGTCCCATCCACTGCCATACATTATCCTTCATCCTTTCATGACCGCCACCCTGAATCATATGTCACAGATCGTTTTCACCTCCATTAAAATCATTAGCTCCGTTCCGTGTCACTGATGTGGGATTCATTAAGGCCCTCCTTTGACAGATCGCTTCTTGTCGACATCAGCTCATTATCCAAGAAGTTGATCTAGGAACAACCCCTTCAGTACTTTGAAGCTTGCATGCCTCAATGGCAAGTTTCTCACTTCCGGCGACAGGTATACATCAATGACCTTCGACCGAAAGATTTTGCGTGGTGTTCGACGCCAAGTCCTTTATTCACACCATGTGAATTGTACTGCAGTACCTTGAGGGTCATTATCATTATCGGTGATTCCTCTCGCGCTTGTTAACGGTTTACATCATTGACCGGTAATCAAGCGATGTCTTTCCATGTTCGACTTCAGAACATTTCTCACATGGATCGACTTGTACTTAGAGTGAAGATCGAACGAGTTTGAAGACCCCGGATCTAGTTTCTTCCATCCGGGCTGCGATATATATTCAGGAAAGATAAAGACATTGACATGTACATCATTGCAGCAGATAATCATCCTACTCAAAGGATGATAATTTCATCAAAATTATCAGTCTACCACCAGACGATTGTCTGTTCTATGTACAGAAAAATGAATTTATAAAGCTGAGCATGGGAATGCCCGCCTCAGCTAGATCATGAAAGCAGTATGAAAAATAATGTATTGTATTGTATCTTATTACAGGTCTCCTCTCAGCATTGGATGAACTTCGGATCCCCCTGATAAAGCATTTCACCTGATAAACGGCCTCATACTTTAGGGGGCAACTGTTATAGACATTTTTGTGCCTTACAGCATTGAGCATGAAATGTCCATAATCTAAGGGATCCAAAGTCCCTAAACATGTTGTTCCTACCCCTAGAGGAACAAGGCTAACAAACCACAGCAATTCACAGAAGTTCTCCACCAGAAACTGCTCAAAAACAAGTCAATTCAGGATCATTTCAGTGGCTACACTAGCTGTTTGCGCTGAATGTCAAAGCCAACACTGATTACCTGCGTTGAATGTCAAAGGGAACATTGGATACCTGCGCTGAACGAGAGTGGACATGTGGCAAGCTCATTTCTTAAGGTGTCAAAACCCAGGAAGCTTCCAAAATGACACTTGCCTCAGGGAATTCGACTGGTGATGAGTAAGAGGTTCCAAATCTCCAAGTGGAATCAAGAACTGACAGAGGGAGAGGACACTAGTCAGATCTCAATCTGACTCATCCTCTCTCCAAACATCTATATATGGATCTCTCCTCCATGAGATCTAGAGGCTGGAATTTTGTTATTGCAAAGAATTGTTGTTGGTTTGAGATTGGAATCATTGGGTGCTTAATGCTTTGAAGGGGGTGAAGATAGGAATTCCATTTGCTGGGAAGGAGATGTTGGATTGGAGCCCTCTGGGTTGTATCTCTTCCTAAACCTTGTTATTCATCAATAAAGCTATCTTGGTTTCTCCTATATACTGATGTGTCTTTGATGTATGATTGCATTAGTGTATTTGGTTTATTTCTAATCCTAAACTAGTTATGAATGTGAATATCTGTCTTTGTGTAGTGTTCTTCTCTTGTCGCAAGTAGCTGTTCTCTTGTGATCTTGCATGAACCTGCTGAAGCTGGGCGAGTGAGAAGGCAAGTAGCTGTGAACTCCCAAAGAGAAGAGAGACCGGATCGAGGGACAAACAGAAGACACCGGTAAGTCTATTTATCTCTCTTCTTTCACATTTCATAAAGGAAGAAACCAGAATAGTTGTCCTTGTTTGTTGCTAAGGCACTGTCACACCTTAGGTGGATAGGGTCATCCTGCGTAGGCATTTTTCCCCACAACAACTATGTTGCATGCCTCAACCCACAAGTGAAGTGGTAGGCCTTGGTTATCCAACATTGCTTGTGTTTCCCCTACAATAGTTCTGTTCTTCCTCTTGGCCACCCCATTTTATTGTGGGTTATGAGGTGCCACCAACCCTCATTTAATTCCTTCCACTACACAGAAGTCCTTAAACTCTTGAGAGGCATGTTCTCCACCATTGTCGCTTCTTAAGTTCTTGATCTTCTTCCTTGACTCTTTCTCGACCAAAGCTTTGAACTCACAAAACTTTGTGAAAGTTTGGTCCTTATTCTGCATGAAATGAATCCAGCATTTACGAGAATAGTCATCAATGAAAATCACATAATACCTTTGCTTCATTGTGGATGATGTCGAGAATGGTCTATGCTCAACTGTCTCGATCATGAAAGGAAGACTTGGTGTACTTTCCCAAGGTACAACCTTTGCATTTGTCAACTTGCTCAAGTTTATCTTTGGGAAGTCCTGTAGATATCTGCTACATTATCTTCAAAGCCCCATGATGCAAATGGCCCAACTGCCTGTGCCACAACTCGCCAATGTCTTGGCTTTGCACCAATTCTTCTTTTGTACTCAATGCTGCATAATCATCTACCTCTAGTTTATAGAGATTCTTCACTCGAATCCCTATCCTCTTGATCTGACCTATGGCTATGCATCTTAGGAACGCTTTTCCTTTACTGAAGACAACATCATAGCCTTTGTCCTCCAACTTCACAACTGATACCAAGTTCTTCTTCAGTCCAAGCACATACATCACATCTGTCAAGGTGAGAGGAGCTCCATGCTCCCTCAAAAGCAACTGTGCCCACTCCTTTAACACTATACCTTCTGTTGTCACCCATCTTTATGCGCATCTTGAGGTCTTTCTCATCCAAGGCACTGAATAAATTTTTATCGCCGGTCATGTGGAATAAGGCTCCACTGTCAAGATACCAGACACAATCCATCATCGATGACACCATGCATGCAATGAGGGTAAATTCCATTTCGAACTGAGAGGCTAATGCCTCATCTTCTGATCCTTCCGAGGATCCCTTCTTGAACTTCTTCGATGGGCAATTAGTCACATAATATCCCATCTTGTGACAATTAAAGCATCTTACTTTAGACATGTCGCCCTTCTTCCCTCCATGAGAACAATTCGATTTGAAATGGGAAGCCTTCCCCTTCCCTTTCCTTGTCTTACTTGCTAAGGCCAGATTTTCTTCATGATCATTCTTGGATGAAGAACCATCTCGTGTTCTCCTCCTGATATCCTCCTGCATGAGATCCGACCACAGTCGTTCCCAATCCGGTAGTTTCTTCCTTCCAATCACAGAGTCCTGGTAGTTACTCCAACTCTTTGGAAGTCCAAGGAGAGAGAGCCTCACCATATCATCATCGGCAATAGTTATTCCCACACTTACAAGCTCATCTCTGCAGGTAGTGAGCTTGTTCAAATATGTGGAAATAGTATCGCCCTTCTACATCTTGATCCTTTGAAGCTTATCCTTGAGCGCCAATTTCCTCTGGTCGCTACTATTCTGGTAGAGGTCCTTCAATGTCTTCCACATTGAAAATGGAGTATCCTTCCCATGGAGACCTGAGACAATATGGTCTCGAACCCCCTCAAGGATGATCCATCTCACCTTTGCCACATACTTCTTCCACTCAGGCAACTCTTGCACATTAGTTGAAGCTGGCTTTGGGATTTTTTGATCAATGAATTCCTTCAAGCCATTGTCTTCTAATACAACCTCCATTCTATCTTTCCATGCTATGTAATTTGAGCTACCTTCCAAGGCATACTCGAGTCTCAAGCCATAGAATGCCATTGGCCAACCTTGAAGTATGATATGAATTCAATTTTCACCTGCAACCTTGAACTTCAAACTTCAAATTCTCTTCTCAGTATATTATTCACAACTCTGATAACATGTAGAAATTTCTAAAATCTAGCTCTGATACCATGTAGAAAATCTGATGGTAGGTTAACCCGATAATGCAATATAAATCAAAGCAGAATACTATAACTTACTTCTACTATCAGTTTGCGGAATCTTAAAGATCAAGATGAACAATATAACCAGAAGAAGAAGAATCAATGGCATAGTACACATGAAAATACTTTGGGGAAAGCCTCAGCTAAAAACCCCACACTATTGTATTATCATACATCATGGAAATACGTAGGAATTATACAAATCCTTAGCTCTCACAGCTAGCCAACTCTCAGTAAAATCCTCATAGATGCTCACAGACAATCTTGGCTTCTCTCCTGCCTTCCTCTTTGCCCTCCAAGATCCTATTTCCTTGCATTGTTCCTTGTAGAAGATTTTCCTGTTACCAAGTGGAAGATCCTCTACAAAACTACGCAATCCTCAAGGATTAAATCCTTGACTGCATGCATGAGTTTTCTCCATGAGGAAACACATGCAGCTGATAGTACACTATCCTTGAACATTAATCTCAACTGGGTCTTTCTCAGAATAGACATGCATGAGTTTCTGATGAGGGAATCTTCAGTTAACTAGAGTTAGCACTAGTTAAGTGCATTAATGCATAAACTGACTGTTAACTCACTATTAGTTCCTCAAACAATTTGGAACTAATTTAACTAGACTTAACTCAGTAAATTGAGTTAACTAATTACAACTCAAATATAACTCAAACTTATCTCCTTAATTTAAGGGATAACTCTTGCATGACTTCAGAAAGACTTCTAACTTGAATTTCTCCAACTAATTAATTTAAAATTAATTAATTAATTAATTAATTTAAAATTAATTAATTAATTAATTCCAAGTAGTTGTTAAGACTAAATTCAATTTTAATTCACAATTTCATTGAAAGAAAAATTAAATTGGAATATTCTTGTTGCCATATTTTAACATGAATCACACTTTGCAATGCATGGTCAACCTCCTCAATTTCATTACAATTATTGACAATTTTTTCTTTATCTCTCCTTCAATCTAAGATACGAAATAATGTCTTTGTTACATTCTTCCCTATGTGCATTGTTTCAAATAAATGAGAAATTTCTAGGTGCTCATAGTAGGGGAGTGTATTGAATTTCTCAGGATAAATTTTCATTCCTCATGGAAGTGCCCTGTTATTAATTACTTCACGACCTACAACGTGAATCATAGATAAATATATTATAACAACAATATAACTTGTCAATTAGTACAATGAAGAAAATCCCATAAAAATAAAAAATAATCCAAACACATAATGTAAATTGATACATAGACAATTCGATCCATATCATGAGAGTTTCTATTATATTGCAACTTCCATGCACGAGGTGTCATTCTCTGTGGTCTTATTCCAGTCTCTTCTTTCCCATTGAAAAGGTGTTTTTCAGTACTATTAGGAGATTTTTGAGGTTTAAAATGGACCTTGTAACGAAATTATATAATAATAGTGGAAATAATAAAATTAGATTAGATTACGTCATCAAATTTTAGAAGGAAAAAAGAAAAAACTAATTTTTCAACTCGTATTTTCAACTTATCCCCCCATGGGTTTACTCAAATTTCGAGCAGAAACACTTGTTGGATGCATAATTTGATTCCTCATCTAAACAGTACACATGTTGCATACTTTCTATGGACCTTGTTACAAGAAAAATGAGAAATACAAGAAAAATGTGACTGTAATCACATTTTTTCATGTATTTCTCATTTTTCGTGTAGTAGGGTCCATTGACATCGAAAGTATGCAACATGGGTTCTCTTTGGATGAGGAATTATATTTTTCATCCAACGAATACTCTTGCTAGAAATTTGAGAAAAACTTTAGGGACATAAGTTGAAAATACAATTTGAAAAAGTAGATTTATTATTTTGTTCTTTTGTTATTTTTTAATCTTTTTACTTTTTTACTATAAAAATGGTGAATCATCCCCCATGGTTGACATCATCATCTTGAATCCTATTGGTTTTTATAAAGTTTATTTTTGTTGTACATTTTCTTAGGAGGCCCATTTTAGACCTCAAAAATACCCTAATCTAAGTTGATACCTATGGTTCTTAGAAAAGAAGTGCCTATACTCATCCAACACCTCCTTTCATAGGCTTCTTGAATGACAAAATTTAATCTTAGGACCACAAACTGGACAAGTAAATTTACCCTTTGTTTGAAGACCTACAAGAGATGGAATCATTTTTATATCAATTGTTTTAAGTATGTACAATGAAGATCGAACTATTTAAGAAACATACTTGAAATGAACTGTCACACGGAATAAGTCGATCTTGTGGACAAGATAGACCTTCCTAGAATCTAAAGAAGACCTAATGACAAGCAAACTAACCAGACACTATCTTTCTCTAAATATGCTTTATTAAACAATAGCAAACAAGTGTTTTTAGGGCCTACCTTAGGTCCAACGCTAGCTTGTGGATGCCCTCGCTCCTTCGATCCAAATGAGCTCCTTTTCGCGGATCTACAAACACAAACAAGGCAAACAAATTAAATAGCACCTGAAAAGCCAATTGCATAAAACATATTTAACATGAAAGTCAAGGAGTCCATGAAACAAATAACATAAGATACTTGTCGAGAAAAATGAGTTTGATTGTATTAATTCAAAAGAAGAAGAACCTTACAACCTTTGCCTTGACGCTGTACAAGCTCCTCCCAGGGTCCAACAAGAAGTCTCCTCTACTTTGACAAGTTTCACTCACTCCCCAATGAAACCAAAAAGGTATGTGATCTCTCCTCTTTAGGCTTAACTAGGAAGTCTTGATTTCACCAGCATTTACCCTCAAAAATGTTCAGCTTCTAACCTCCCCAGCAACGAGCCCAATGCCTATATTTATAGTGCAATGGAGGGAAGTTACTAGGTCCTCCTTCAAAGGGATAAATCCCTCCTTCAAAGGGATAGCTCCTCTCATCAAGGGATTAGCTCCTTCTCTTTTGGGATGCATGAACCACCTCAGAGCGAACAATCCACGTCAAAATTCCTTCTAGAAACCTCTAGAATTAGCCCAAAGTGACTTTTTTAAGATAAAATTGCGCCTTTTGACTTTCACAAGGGTCCACACCTACACCGTTAGGGACAGAGCGGTCAGGTCCGCAGTTTTTGTACACAGAAGGTGCGGGACCGCAGGTGACCATGAGAGAAAGTGCGGAACCAGAGTTACATTGATTTTTAATGTCTTTCTCTCATTTCCAAAGCTTGATTTGAAGAGCTGAGGTCTGAGACTTGCTTAGGAGGATAGTACAAGTAATGATAGACCCATACTAACTGCAAATAATCATGATGAAGATATTTTTGTGTAACAGATTGCCCCCTAAAGTGTGAAGTCTGTAGTAGATGAGGATTTCTTATCATTTAGGAAGAGTGAAGTACTCTATCATTTCAAGGATCATCTTGTGGAGAACCTGGTTGGAACCTGTAAAAACATTCAATGCAAAATATATATATGAGATCATATCATCGCTGAGGTAGGAATTCCCATGCTCAGATCAAAACTGACTAGAAAAACTAACTACTTCTCTGTTACAGGAATGATCTTGTAAAACATCACAAGTATAGACTCATGTGGACACAGTATGGACGCAGCCATCTGTTTATGAATAGTCCATTATATAATGAGTACAAAATTCCTCGTAGCCTGGATTGTGGAAACTAGATCCAGGGTCTTCATTTCTACTTCCCGAAACAGTACGATTCTATCCATGCGAATGAATGTGTTGATGTCGAACATGGTAGAAACCACTTGATTACCAGTCAATGATGTAAACTATTAACAATTGTGAGAGAAACCACTAGTGATGTCAATGGCTCTCAAAGTAACCAGTACAATCCATCAGATGTGAATAAATGTGCTGATGTCGAGCATGTCACGGAATCTTTTGATCGAAAGTCAATGATATAAACTGTCGTCAAAGGCGAGAAACCTGCCATTGATGCATGCAGATCTCAAGGTACTGACGATTCCTAGATCAACTTTCTAGATAATGAGTTGATGTCGATAGAAAGCGATCCGTCGTAGGCAAGCCCACAACATGAAATCATAGATCAAGTTGAAGAAATTTAGTTGCAAGAACTGACTCAGGGATGGTCAAGATGGATGACAGATATTTTGCAGATGAATGGCTTATTGGCAGTGACCTCTTGAACACATAACGACACGACAGATGGTTTGGTGACAATTGACCCAAAGTTAATACCCAGAAACCGGCTAAAGACTTTCAATGTGGTTTGATCAACTGTTAGGAAAAGGATTTCCCAACCCGGGTGAATAAAAGTTTCGTGTTCAAGAGTGGTTACAAAGTATGACAAACAAGCTCATTTTTCTCTCTTTTCCCCTACCATTTATGGCAAGTACCTCTTTATTTTTGACAAGCTTGAGGAGGATAACATTTTCTTGATTATAAGCTCATCCTTCGGATGGGTCCAACTTAGTTTAAATTCAAACCCTAAGAAGGAGTGGTTCGTTCCTGTTTGTAATTGAACAGGTCCTTTACTGTGAAATTTTAACGAGTCTAGTATAGGAGAAACTCAACGTTTTTCAATTTTAGAGAGTCTGAAAAAACTTAAGAAGACTCCAGGGTTGACCTTTTTTGTAAATTTGTGTCTCTCAAGCCCGAAAAAGTATAAAATAATACTTGAGAGAACCGCTTGATCTTTTACAAACAAGGAGTACTTTTCATCATTAGTGCCCTTGACCCAAAAAAGTAAAAAAGCGATCAATGACACATCGTTTTATAACCAGTATCGAATTTGAAACGACAAAAATCCGGCAATCTTTTCATGTTTTTACGGTCGGAAAAGAGTTGTAAGCGGACCGTCTTTTAATTCCGTTTTAACAAGTTTAAAAGAAACACTCGGCAATCTTTTCATGTTTTAGGAGTCAAAAAAGAGCTTAAAGATGACTCTACATGTTTTTCTGTCGAAAATGGTAGATTTCACCTGAATAATCCTTTATTCTGCACAAAAACACAAACATTACTCATACCTATTTGAAATGAATAAAAACGTCACAAAATACCTTTTCAAAGTGAAACATAAACAAATTTGCGATTTATTTACTCAAAAAACTTATAAAAAGGGCCTTTGTTAAATCATTTTTACCGTTTGAGTTCGGGTGAGAAAATAGTGGATTTCTTACAGTGGCTGGTTGACAGATGGAGCATACAGGACCAATGCTTCTTCATCGGCAGCCACCAGCTCGAAATTGAGTCGGCGGACATATATTTCTTGACTGGTTTGCCTAAGAGAGGCGAAGACTTGACTCTGCACGGGACTAGGCCAGTTGGCCAGTCTGTCGATAGCCTCTGTCTAGAGTACTGCAACAGCGAGGCTAGAGACAAAAGGATAGACATAAAGACCATATCCCGTCCTGAACTCATGGTGATTGCGTTTACTGTCACCAGAATTTGCGGAGCTGCCGCATTACATGTTGCCACTAGATCCCAAATGCGTATGGCAGTTGATTACTTTCGAGGCACCATCTTCAATTGGTGCGATGCCGTGTTGGCCAATGTGTAAGGCCAACTGACCAGGGCCAAGAACGGACGACTAAAGACCTTTGGTTATGGGGCTTTGGTCGTGAGTTTTGGCCTGGAGAGGGTTCCTATTTTGATCCCACAGCACCTTACTATTGGAGCTAGGCTTCCTCGAGAGCCCAAACTGATGCGATGGGTCGCAGTCATGGCCCGTCATCCGGACGAGAGGACAGAGGTTGCTCGATTCAAACCTGAGTATTTCCAATGGCTAGAAAACCAGGTATTTTCCATTCAGGACTTCCCTTACGTTGGGATAGATTTTCGTAGTGACCCAGACATGGTTCTTCCACCAGGAGAGCAGTGGGATGAGTTAGGTAAAATCCTTTCCAACATTTTTCCTATTTTAATTTTTTTTAATTTTCCATCGTCTCAAAACTAATAGTAAAAATTTTAAAATGCAGATGTGGGTCCACAGCGACCAGCCGCTCTCCGGCCTTTTGAGAGGAGGCAACCAGTTGCACCCGCACCAGCCCCACAGGACGAATCAGCAGAGGTTTTGGCCGAGTTGGAGGGTCATATCGAGCGCTTGACAGGAGATATTCCTGAGACCACTATAGACGACATTCCTCGTCGACTTCAGCGCTATGTGATTGGAGTCCCGGGACCTTTTAGGAGGCTTCTTTGCAAGGTGGCCTGTGCAGTGGTTTCTTATAGAGATCATCACCAGTGATAGGATGATCGCCTATTGTGGGCACATGTGACATTTTTGTTTGTTGTACTTATCATTTTTGCCGATCATAAGGTGTTTTTCAACCTACGATCGAGGACGATGTATTTTGTGACACACTCCTATATATATATATATATATATATATATATATATATATATATATATATATATATATATATATATATATATATATATATATGTCACTATTACCGGCTTATCTTGTAAATGATTTTAAATTCACATGTATGATTATTGTAAATGTCTATTTAACATTCGAGAAGCAATTGCATCTGCTAATGTATTTAAAGACCTTGGAATATGCTGATATTCAATGTAATCAAACTCACGTTCCAAGAGACGCACTCTCAAAAATAATCTTAATAACACTAGATTTCTAATGGCATACACTCTATTAAGCTGTAATACAACGAGTTCAGAATCTAACCTCACTATCAAACTCCGAATCCCAAATGAAATAGATTCAGACAATAACTCAATCACTGCACTGTACTCGGCAATGTTGTTCGTTGTTTGACCGAGGCTTACCCCATGCATAGATACTAACTCGTCAGAGGGTGAATAGATAACCCAAGCTGTGGAAGAGATGTTCTGTGTATTACGACAAGCGCCATCAGCGAAACCAATGTATGTTTGGAGAGGCATCGACATCTGCAATATCAAGAGTAAAACCAAGATAAGCAGGAATAATGACGAAAAACACTCTCTAAGCTAAGCACACTGTTTAAGCATAATACCTCTTCAAGTAAAGGCCATTTCTGGGTTTACCCAAAGAGTCCCCATCAAATTCTACCAATTCATAAGCCCCTTTAGCTAGCTTTCGCTTGACAACATAGGGACCATGCCACATAGGAACGAATTTTCCAGTGCCTAATTTATCATTAGCTTGATCATAAACTAAGACTAGATCTCCTTCCAAAAAATTTCGAGGGGTCACATTTCGATCATACTGAGCTTTTATCCGTTTTGCGTGAGTCTCGATCGCCAATGCAGCATCACGTTGATTCTCATCTAATTTAGCCAAGTATAAAAAACGCTTTTCCTCTTCGGAAGTGGCTGGAAGTAACTTGATGGCCATTTGCAGTGACGGGATTTCGCATTTAATGGGTAACACGGCTTCCAAACCATAGACTAGTTGGAAAGGAGTGAACCCTGTTGATGTTTTTACTGAAGTTCGGTACGCCCAAAGCGCTGAAAATAGCATGTTGTGCCAATTCGACCGATGAATCCCAATGATTCGTCACATCATGATAACTAAAACTTTGTTGATGGACGCAACCAGACCATTCGCTTGTGGATAATAAGGAGTTGAGCTATCGTGACGTAAACCAAGCTGGCCTGTAAGTTCGATCATCATAACGTTTCGAAAATGATGCCCATGATCAGTGATTATCGCTTGCGGGACACCAAAACTAGCAATTATATGATTGAACACGAAAATTGTAGCTGTCTTGACGTCTGCCTCGAATGTAGGCATCGCCTCGGCCCACTTAGTAAAATAATCTACCGCAAGGATGATATACGCATGCCCCCCGGCCGAGTGAGGGTTACATGTAATAAAATCGATACCCCATTTGGAAAAAGGACGAACGGCAATTATAGGGTGGAGATGAGCAGGTGGAGCGTGCATCTTACGATAAAAAATCTGGCAGTTGTGGCATTTTCAGACCGCCGTAATACAATCTTTAAATAAGGATGGCCAGAAGTAGCCAACGCGCAATATCTTTTGGGCTGCGGCATACCCAGACATATGACCGCCACACGCTCTAGAGTGACAGTCATTTAGAACCCTTTCATCTTCCTCGTGAGTTAAGCAATGTCGAAAAACAGAGTCCGCCCCACGGCGATAAAGAGTATCTCCAATAATTCTGAATTGTTGGGACTGGAATCGAATTTTCCGACGTTCTGACCTTGAAATTTCCGGTCGAAAGGATTGGGTCTGGAGATAAACGATGATATCCCCATACCACGAATCTAAAGTGCTGATTAGAAACAAGAATTCGTCCGCAATGGGCTCGTCCGCCACAGTTTTCGTGTCAGCACACGGGAATTCACACGTTAACTCCGCAAAAACTAAAGATTTCTTAGACTTAGATTTCTCAAATTCCAAATCGAACTCTTGCAGGATAACGATCCATTTAGAGTACTTTCCCCCTAGCAATTGCTTGGTCAAAATGTAGATCATAGGGTTGCAATCCGAAATGACTGTAGTTTTACGTAGTAGAATGTAGTGACGAAAACGTTGGACAGCTTGGACGGCTGCCAATGCCAATTTCTCCACATGTGAGTATTTTAGCTCAGTTGGATTTAACGTTCGACTAAGGTAATATATCACATGTTCCATTCCAAATTCATCTTCCTGAACTAAGACCATTCCAATGGTGGAATGAGAAGCGGCGAGATACAAGAAGTAATCCTGGTTGTAGTTGGGAGGATGCAACAACGGTGCATGGGTCAATGCGTGTTTGAGTGCATCAAAAGATTTCTGAGCTATCTCATCAGAATAGAATTGAGTGTTTTGCTTCAACAACCGGGTAAAACACTTTGTAACCTCGGCATAGTTAGGAATGAATCGTTGTAAAAAGTTTGCTTTCCCTTGCAAACTTTGGAGTTGGCAAAGACTCGAAGGAGGAGGCAATTTGATGATAGCTTCGACCTTCGAGGTATCAATGTGAATGCCGGCTTTCGAAACTACAAATCCCAGCAATCGACCCGTTTCTATATAGAAGATACATTTGTGTGGGTTCAACCGAATACGATAATGCCTACACCTCATAAAGATTGCTCGTAAATGGACGAGGTGATCAGCTCGATGTAATGAATGAGCAAGCAAATCATCGAGATACGGTTGCACAATGTGCTTGATGTCATGAAACACATAAGACATCGCCCTTTGAAAATTTTCTCTGTAATTTTTAAGCCCAAAAGGTAATTTGCAATAAGAAAATGTCCCCAATGGACAAATGAAAGCTGTTTTTGGTTGATCGGCAGGTAGAATGTTGATTTGATTGTACTTGGAAAAACTGTCCATAAAGGAAAATATTTCGCTGCTGGCACAATCATCGATGATTTGATCGATATAGGGGGTTGGGTAATTGTCCTTTGGATAGGCTCGATTAATTTCCCTATTGTTCCTTGCTTTTTATTAACTGGAACAATATTCGATACCCAATCCGTTAACGGGATCGGATAAATGAAAGCTGCTTTCAACAGTTTTTCAACTTCTGCTTTAATTGCAGCAGCTTTTCGTGGGTGAATCTGACGCAAACGTTGCCGGACGGGTTTAGCATCCGAGTAAGTCTTGATCTCATGAACAACAATCGCGGGATCAATTCCTGGCATTTCCTCATAAGACCAGGCAAACACGTCACAGAATTCTTGAAATAGGGCCTTATATAATTGAATTTCGTTATCTGAACACGAGGCACCTATATGAATGTTCTCAACAATTCCAGGCTTAACCGAAATGTCAATAGGAATAGTTCGAGAGATGTTTCCCAAATTTAACTCTGAATTGGGATGTTTCATTGGATTCTGAGGTTCCTTGACATATTCAGTTGTAAAAATTGATGAGAAATCATTTTCAAAACGATCATCCTCAGGTAAAAATGAAGATCTGTGATGGAGATCTTCCCATGGTAAATCATCTACACATAGGATTTCACAAATTTTCTCATCAAAGTGAACAAGTTCAGAAAACGTAGTTAAATCCGAGGTTGATGTGAAAAGTGATTCCTCACGGACCACATTCATTAAGTCATTTTTGGTTGAAAACGAGTCAGCAAACGACTGCACAGCTTCATAGGCAATTTCATATGGACTCAAAGGCATGGAATTACCAATTGAGTCTATCTCAGATTCAGAAGGGACGATCCAAGGATCATCATAAATAATGATGTCTGATGTAATCATATGAATGGTTGCAAATGAAGATGATGTGTTGATTGGAGGAAAAGGAAAAGTTCCCTGTAAACCGGCATCTTTAACTAATCCTACTCCAACATCCTTATATGGGATAGTCGTTTTACCAACATGTTGAATACTCTCTGAAGAGGCTGGGTTGGATGAAAAGTAAGCCAGCTGGTCTATTGTTACGATCTTTCCAGTATGTGCAAACTTTATTACTCGAAAGACCAATGAAACGACCACTGTCATAGTGTAAGACCAACTTCGACCCAAGAGAAGGTTGTAGTCTAGAGGGGCATCAACCACCTCCACATTTAAATTAACGGTTTTTCCTTCAACCCCTATAGGCAAATCCTGTAGAATGACAAAAGGATAAAACCCACGACCATCAAAGGCCTTTAGAATCGTCGGGGATTGATTTAGTGAAGGAGAACCAAGGGATCTCCAACACTGTATCGACATAATACACGTTGAGGATCCCTCATCAATTACAGTCCGATGAATAGCCCTGTTTTTTACTATCACTGGAATCTGGAAAGCCATTTGATGAGGTAAATGTGGTGTACTATTTTCTAGATCGAAAATTATTAGGTTCGGGTCCTGAACATCAACAGCTCCTATAGCCGAAAAAAGTAATTTACGTTGTTCTGGGCATGATTGCAGCACTTCCAAAGCTGACATTGTTGAGGGTGAAACAGCTAAATCCTCAACAATGTTATAATTCTGAGCCACTCTCGCATGTGGATTGAAAGCTGACTTTCGAAGTATACCCTTGGCGGGCGGTTTGATTACCAAGTATGGATTAGGTTTCTCGATCTGTAGTGGATCAGAACCAGGAGCTGAGGTTGATGGATTAGAATGAGAAGATTCTACTTCTTTACCATCAATAGGACTCTTACTACCATAATCTTGCGATCGAGTCGCAATCCTAACATGGGACATCATCAGTATGGGTTCTTCATTGGCACTCGAGGATGAACCTATCATCTTACTGTCTTGAGCCGGAAAAGGATCCTTCAAAACAACAGGAGTTTGGGAACCCTTGACAATCTTCGCAACCTCTGCACAATGAGGGCAGTCCCTTGTAAAATGTTCATCGTCACAAATGAGACAAGGATAACGAGGTTTTCGTTTTTCGTCATTGGATTCCGCCTTTTCAGGTTTCTCCTTTGAACTTTTGTCCGTTTTATTCTTCTTCTTTCCTTTCTTCTTCCCACTGGATTTTGATTTGGCTATAGATGACTCTACAACGTGAATATCGCAGAAATCTCTGCAGAAGAATCTCCTGTTGGGGAATCAGGCAAGGTTATGATAGGAGAAGAATTCTTGGAAGACTTCTTCTTACTTTTAGTGTTAACCGTACCAATCATACCATCAGCGGCATGAGATCCCAAAGGAGTTGCAGTGATTTGATTTGACTTGGGAAGATCGGGGATTTTTTCGTGTAACGTACCTAATTGAGTATAGACCAAGTCAAGGTACTATGCTTCAGCAATGACTTGCTCCTCAGTAACCACTCCGGCTTTAGCAACATCTTCAGTGATCTTTGGCAACAAAGATTTTACAAACCACTCAGCCAAGATCTGATCCGGAATAAATACCTTCACTAAACGACGTCGACATCTCCACTCATGAATATGATCTGAAATGTACGTGGATGTCGATTGTTTTAGCAAAGTTAACAATTCCGTGCCATTTTCATATCGGACTGGCAACTGGAAATGAGTTAAAAACGAGGTAGCTAACTGACTAAAATTATAAAAAGTGCCTCACGGTAACTCAATGTACCACTTGACCGCGAGACCAATTAGAGTGCGCTGGAAAAGTCTAAGATGGATCGAATCATCTGTGATGGAGTTAGATGCACACCAGAGGTGGTAAGTCATCACATGGTTTGACGGGTCCTCTCCTGATTTACCTTCGAACTTGGGAATGTCACTGGGCAACTTGTTCGGCATTGGCAGCCAAAACGGAAGATAATTAATGGGATCGCTCGTTAGGCGCGAAAAGCCAGGTAAGTCCAAAGTTGCGATAAACGGTAACTGCCGATTAGGATCCCTAAAACTCTGGGTCATGAGACCATCCCCAGGAGGAGGATATCCAGGATAACTAGGAATAGGAATCACATTCGGGATATTGTATCCTCCCGGAAAACCAGGATTAACTAGACCGTACTGGGGTTGTTGAGGTTGTTGATAAGTGTACCCAGGATACGGTTGATACTGATAAACTAGCTGCAGGACAGCAGGACCAAATTGGTACTGTCCCTGGTACGGTTGATAGGTGAATTGTGGTTGACTTATGACAACCGTACTTAAACCAGGTTGTCCTACAGGCATCTGAACTGAAGTTTGAATCATAGATCCAAACGGTGGTAAAGATGTCTGAGGAGTAGATACAGGAACAGTAGAAACTGGAGCTGTCGATACTCAAGAAGTAGGTGGGGTAGATTGAACAGATGTATCGGCAGTTGTAGCAGTCGTTTGAGGCGAAGTATGAGGTGTACTAGGCCCAGGCTGAGAAACTACCGAAGGTATAGAAGTTTGAATTTTAGACTGGACAGGTTGCTGGGATGTACCAGAAACTAAGGGTTGTCCAGTTTGAGATGACAACTGTACACTTGGCTGCAACACCTGTTGGGTTTGCGATGGATCCCACACTATATTCATTCCGGGGTACTGACCCATAACTGGTTGAGAATATTGAGGACCATAACCGGGTTGAGGATAGGATTGATAATTGAAAGGTACATTTCCTGTTCCTTAAACAAATTTTTGACCTTGGGGTGGTTGGAAACCTTGGTTCGAGTACTGACCTTGGGGTTGATACCCTTGAGGCACATACTGATACTGGGGTTGACCTTGAGGTATAAATTGATACTGGGGTTGACCTTGGGGTACATATTGAGTCTGGGGTTGACCTTGAGGAACGTATTGTCCCGTAGGTATGTACTGTCCTTGAGGTTGCCCCCCAGATGCAAATTGTGTACCTTGAGGTTGCCCCCCAGGCGTTAATTGAGGCTGCCCCCCAGGCGGTAACTGGCCACCTTGAGGTTGAGGATTGGGAATAGAACCTGACATCATAAGAATGTCTTCTATGCTCAACGGTTTATTACCATTGCTTCCAGTTAATAACCCTTGCTCAATGGGTTGAGGAGATGCTCCCAAAAAAGTACCAGAAAGAAACTGATACCTAGAGGGAATAGATGGACCGCCGTACAAAAAGGATTCGGGTGATTGAGTAAACATGGACGACTATCCTGACATATTTACGGGAGTATAAAAACCTCTAGGTGTTGAGTGATAAGGAGCACGAGGTGGTGAGAAACTTAACCCTGAGTTTTCTAAATAATTAGTCAAAGAAAGATACCAAGAACTACTCCTAGGTGGACTGTAAAAAATTGATTCACGCTCCCTTAGTTCAATGACAGGTTTATTTTTAGGGATAGGGATGCCTACTTCTTCTTCTTCTGGAGCAAGTTCTTCAATAGAAATAAGTCCAGAAGGAAGATCTTGAGTGATGACGCTTTCTACCCTAGGTGAACCAGGACCACTAAAAGTTGGAGAAACAAACCCCGATGTCGGAGTAGCAGAAAATTCACTTTCAGACTCAGATATTTCGGGTTCTTCACCTATATCACTAGTATATGAAAAACTACCAGTGATTTCGGAGACAGACACTGACTGTAGATTATATTCTACTACTGGCGTTTGAAAATCAGGATGTACTATCAAAGAAGATTCTCCTTCTTCCGGTGACCCAACTCTACTGTCTCTAGGAGTTACGAGGACTTTTAAGCCTTCAAGTTGGCTCGGTACTTCCTCAAGAGGTTGCACCCAAAGTCTACGGGACTTCCTCCGTAACTCAGCCACGTTTATAATCTCAGGAGACTGGCCCTGAATTCTATGGGACTGTCTTGGTAATTCAGCCATAGTTAAGGACTTTTAACTACTTCACACGCAAACAAAGTAAAATCTCAATGAAAAGCACCTAAGGTCTCTAAAGAACCAAACAAATTTGAATCACACGCCTAAAGAATCTACGGGATCAAACACACACAAACAACAACTTTCCGGACTGAAAACACTAGTTGGTGATGAAATCCAACGTCACAGAGTTCAGTACAGAAATGGCGGTTGGAACAGTTACCCCGGCAACCTGCTTAATAAATATACTGGCACAAGTTCCTCCACTTAACCGTCTCGAGTGAAGTGAACCCCCCAGAAAATCCAAGAGAGTCTAGCCGACGTCTGCTCCAGGTATAGTGGGATCTTCCCACCACTGTCACCTCAGGAAGAGTCCTAAAGAATATGGCCACTAAGGTTACCAACTGAGACAAATACACCTGCGGGAACAGTCTACGATCCGATACGCACGCAAGGGCAGAGTAGCAAGCTCAATCCCCTTGAAGGATCCTTGACATAATCCAAGGTTTACCAACAAGTGACCCCAGGCTCCTCGACAATGGTTAATCCGAGGTTTACCGTTTTTAATACGTGAATATCTGGCGTCGTTCCCAATGAGGAAGGATTGATTCCCACACTGGTTCGGACAAGATCTCATGCTTCTCCTTTAAGAGGAGCTTTCCCAGAGCATAAATGCAACAATTGGATTTCTTCTCTACCACAAGATACAGCTACTTGTTTGTTTTTACTGTCTTGGAGAGTTAATTACTCTCCTACTCCAAGACACTAGCCTAAGCTAAGTTGGTGTATCAGAGCCCTAGAAATAAAAATGTTACTAGGTGAATTTTACTTTAAGCGTTAATTTTAGTGGTTTTTTGTTTAAGTCCAAAGGTGCGGAGATGAAACTCGTGGTATGAAGACTCGACTCAAAATCACTAAAAATGCACCTAAGATGATCTAAACAATCTTTTTCTCTTCGATGAACTTCTAAAACTAAGAAAGAGTTTGAGAATGCAAATACTTTGTAACACAAATCTTTCTCAATTAAACAAATTAAAAGAAGAGCTTTTCTTTTCAAAGCACTCAAAACGAGACAACTAGTTATTTCACAAAAATTTCCCTTTTCGTTTCAAAGCATTCAATCACTACAAAAAACAAACTTTTTTTTTAAAAGAGATTTTTTATATTTTGTAAATAAAACACTCAAAACTAATGGAAATGACTAACTTTGAGAGCTATAAACTATAAAAACCTATTTGAAGTCAAAGCCTACTAAAAGTCTTTTTTAAGGATGTTTTACTCAGCTAGATGCAAGCTAAGGACTAATTTATGCAGAATCACAAATCAGTCAAGAACAACCAATTTCGTTTTCTTTTTTAAAATGAAAATCCAAACTCTCAAACACAAGCTTTTCGAAGTTTTGAAATGAGAAAATACAAAGCGGATTCCTCAACAAGGGGAGATTTCATACATGGTCAGACTCATAAGAAAGTTGGTAGACACTAAGGTGATCTGAAGTCCCTACAGCCTCTAAGCTCAGAGCCACTACACAACCAAAATGAAAAACAAACCCAACAAGCAAAACTCCTAGGAAATTCACCTAAAACCCTAACACTAACAAAATCAATCCAAGGAAAGTTTTTGACAGAGTACATGCAGGTCTGGGCAATGGCTAAAACCTATAAACAAATTCTAAACTGATAAAAAAGAGAAAAATTTAAAATTTCTCAAAATTTTGACAGGGTATGCAGGCAGCCTGTTTACACAGGTGCGTTCACGCTCTGTGCACAAAGCAAAAGCGTGGACAAGTACGCACTGTGCTTAACTCAGAGGGTGCGTACTTCTCCCAAAATTATGAAAAATAAAAACTAACTCAAGATTAACTAAAAACACCCAATCCCACAATCATCAAGTCAAAAACAGAAACAAAAAATACAGTTTCTCAGGTCAAAGTATAAACAAGGAAAACAATCAAGTCCCCAGCGGAGTCACCATTTTGTCACACAGAATAAGTCGATCTTGCGGACAAGATAGACCTTCCTAGAATCTAAAGAAGACCTAATGACAAGCAAACCAACCAGACACTATCTTTCTCTAAATATGCTTTAATAAACAATAGCAAACAAGTGTTTTTAGGGCCTACCTTAGGTCCAACGCTAGCTTGTGGATGCCCTCGCTCCTTCGATCCAAATGAGCTCCTTTTCGCGGATCTGCAAACACAAACAAGGCAAACAAATTAAATAGCACCTGAAAAGCCAATTGCATAAAACATATTTAACATGAAAGTCAAGGAGTCCATGAAACAAATAACATAAGATACTTGTTGAGAAAAATGAGTTTGATTGTATTAATTCAAAAGAAGAAGAACCTTACAACCTTTGCCTTGATGTTGTACAAGCTCCTCCCAGGGTCCAGCAAGAAGTCTCCTCTACTTTGACAAGTTTCACTCACTCCCCAATGAAACCAAAAAGGTATGTGATCTCTCCTCTTTAGGCTTAACTAGGAAGTCTTGATTTCACCAACATTTACCCTCAAAAATGTTCAGCTTCTAACCTCCCCAGCAACGAGCCCAATGCCTATATTTATAGTGCAATGGAGGGAAGTTACTAGGTCCTCCTGCAAAGGGATAAAGCCCTCCTTCAAAGGGATAGCTCCTCTCATCAAGGGATTAGATCCTTCTCTTTTGGGATGCATGAACCACCTCAGAGCGAACAATCCACGTCAAAATTCCTTCTAGAAACCTCTAGAATTAACCCAAAGTGAGTTTTTTAAGATAAAAATTGCGCCTTTTGACTTTCACAGGGGTCCGCACCTACACCGTTAAGGACAGAGCGGTCAGGTCCGCAGTTTTTGTGCATAGAAGGTGCGGGACCGCAGGGACCATGAGAGAAAGTGCGGAACTAGAGTTACATTGATTTTTAATGTCTTTCTCTCATTTCCAAAGCTTGATTTGAAGAGCTGAGGTCTGAGACTTGCTTAGGAGGACAGTAAAAGTAATGATAGACCCATACTGACTGCAAATAATCATGATGACGATATTTTTGTGTAACATGAACTTCATAAAATTAAACATTATTAGAGTTCAAGGTAACATTATAACATACCACATAAATGTTTTAGCCCTAGGGCATCATGAATTTTCCATACAAGGATTGCATGAAATTCAAATTCCCTTTGTGCAACTACTGGTCAAGAGATATCATACATAGTTCAATGTTCCATTACTCTACTAACTCATCGATAAGGGATTGGATATATACATTCATATCTTTGACCCGATACTTATGTAATTGATTGAACATACAATACATGATTAATACACATATTAGTAAATAAAATTTTTTATAAGACATAATTATAAGGCATAGTTGAACATATATGAGTAAATTAACAAAAAAATATTGGACATAATTATGAAACAAACAAGACAAATAAGATGTTATTGTGCTAAAAGATATCATTCTAAGAAATTAATACCTGGAACAATCATTGTCAACATTATGTGCTCCCTCTTTACTGACTTCCATGAATACATTTTAATATAGATAACAAAAATGGGCCACACCGAGTAAGTAGATTTAGCCTCTCCAAACGGATTGAAACCATGAACTGCTAAGGAAAGCCTAAGATTATGAGATTCTCTTTTAAACTCCAGCCACTTTTCCTTTATATTCCTAAATACATATACATCTATAGGAATTCAAATAACACAATCTTCACTTCTATTCCTTGCATGGTAATCCATAAGTTTTACTATGATTTTGCACCTGAACAATTGTTGCAGATGTGGAATAATGAGAATATAACAAAGAACCTTGCAAGACACCTTTTTTGTTACTTTATCGATTTGATATCTACTCTCATCACATTTCGGTAATTTGTCTTTCAACACATGTTATTTATAATAGAGAATATCATCATTAGGGCATGCATGAATAACTTGATACTCCATTCCAATATCTTTCATAACAATGTAAATATTGATACGTATGAGATAAATCATTTGACGGTGGTAACAAAAATTAACTTGATAATCTACAACATAAAAAAAATAGTATTGGTTAATGTACTAAACAATATTAATCGTACATATTGCATAAAAAATGTTACAAATTAATGAAATGATGCAGATCAACATACTAACATTAAAAAAAAATTTAAAAAAATAAAAATAAAAATAAATAATAAATAAACAAAATAAAATTCTTTATCATGTATATAGTACTAAATGTCATAAAATATATTACATACCTTAGGAGTTGTGTCACACATGTGTTTGATAAACCATTCACCACCTTTAAGTTTACCAGCAACAATAGAGAAGGGAAGATATGTTTTTGAGCCTTCATAAAGAGGTTTAATTTCCATTTCAAGTACAGGTAAATCAAAAGCATGGTCATGATACTGGTTGTCATCATCATCCATTCCAATATTATTAAATGTCTTCTAGGTCAATCTATTTGTCCCATCTTCTTCAACTATGTTATCAACATCATTATCTTCTTCCATAGGTTCATTAGCTCGATCCTCAATATTAATCACTCCATGTTCTTGAACATGCGCTTGTACTATAACCACCTCTTCCTCGTCGAGAAATGCCCTAGGGAGACAATACTATACAATTACAATCAATAAAGTAATATGAGTATATATAACAAATATTGAAACATCTATATAACAACAGTTTACAAATATAATATATAATGAAAACGAAGAAAATAAAGACAAAGAGAAATACAACTTAGGTGAGACCAAGAAACAATGACAACAAATCAATGATGGTGCTTGTGCAATTTATCAAGATATTTAAGAATGTGTTGAAAAAATCTAAGAAGGATGTTACTTTTCTGGACATGTAGGAAGTGAGACATTTTCTGAGATATATAGTCACGACCATAATAAAAAAACATTTTGATCTTATTTTTCTTTCATCATTGTAATTTCGTATTCTTTCTTAATTTCTTATGCTTCATAAAAACCCATGACTAACCTCTAAATCCTATAGGTCCAAGTTAACCCCCAAAATAATATAAATTAACCGCCTAATTCCTTAACCCCATTCCCCTGAGCCCTTAAACCCCTAACCCCTAAGCCCTTAACCCCTAACCCCTAAACCCTTAAACAATAACCCTTTATCACTAAGGTAATAAATTAATTAACCCCTAACTTGACCTAACCCCTTAAAAAACCCTAACGAAAACAATCAAATAATATTTCTAGTCCACATCAAGATGACAACATAGTTCAAACACCTCCAAAAAGAATATTATAAAATACATTTACAATAGAAAGATAATACATTTTACAATACAAAGACATACAATCTAAAATATAATATACATATAAACATTTACAAAAACAATCTACAATATAAAGACATATTATAAATAACTTAAAAATGGATGATATTCATGTATACCTTCGGCATGTCTACAGTCTCTACAATGGTTTTTAGCTGATTTTATTAGAATTCTCCTTAGCCTCAAGCCCCTGCAATTTCTACAAGGTAAATAACGTTTTTCATCCTCAGAAGGTCTCGATGTAGATTCCATGTATCATTGGTCTCCTTGAGGAATGTTATGTGAAATTTTTTTTCACCAAACTTTCAATGATGATTTTGTTCAAAAATTAACCTCAAAATAAGCCTACAACTTTTCAAAACAATCACAACTAATATATATAGCAACTATGTCAAAGTTATATGATGTTAGCCCGCCCCACCCACGCCCCCCCACCACACACACACACACACACACACAGATATATATATATATATATATATATATATATATATATATATATATATATTATAATTATAATAATATATATTAATAACTTTATATATATAATTTATATTATAATCATATAATATAATATTAATATTAATATTAATACTGATATAGATGTTAATATAAATGTGTGTGTGTGTGTGTGTGTGTGCTATTTAATTATAATACTAATGTTATATTTATTTTAATTAGTAAAATTGGTAAAAAACGGTCCCATATTAGACGTTGTCAGTGCAAAAATCCATTAATGGTGGGATTGAATGTTATGTAATGGCAATTTACCATTTGTAGGAATTTTGACAACACATTTTCATATTGGATATAGCGTCGAATATCCATCAATAAAAGAACTACTGTCAGTTATTTGATGACATGAGGAATTATAGGAAAATGTCCGATAATTGATCACATAAGGCATTCTGTCAAATATTCGACCAATAAAGAACTATCGTCAGATATTCGACTGTACTCGAGATTTTAGAAAAAAAAAAATCATTTAACTTCCCACACTTTTTCTGATTTTAGCAATTCTGTCGGATTCTACTGTCGAAATATCCGCCCAAATGTAGTAGTGTTGTGAACACCTTGATATAGTTCTACATAAAACCGATGCACGAGCATTAGATTTCAATAAGGCACATCATGAGATATTTGCATGGTATAATGAACTATGGCTTGAGGTATGTTGCAAACAAGGATGTACAACTTTAGGGATATACAAACATTGATTGGGCAGGAAGTGTTGAACACAGGAAGAGAACCTAGGGAGTATGCTTCAATTTGGGATCTGCTATGATATCATGGATGGGTAAGAAGAAGAGTTTGATTTCACTCAACATTATTGAATTAGAGTACATTGCATCTAATGAGGCCTTTATCGAAGTAGTATGGCTTTGGAAGTTGTTTACAGTATTGTTTGGCCAAGAGTTGGAACTAATAGTGATACATTGTGATAATCAAAGCTATGTGAATCATTTAGATAATCCCATGTTCCATGACATTTCAAAGCATATTGATATTAATTGACACTACATTTGTGACATGGTGTAGACGAGAGCAATAAGTCTTGATTACATCTCCATCGATGAGCAGACAATTGATGTTCTCATGAAGTTGTTCTCCAGAGACAAGTTCATGCACTTCAAAGACAAGCTGGGGCTCATGGAGATTGCCCCTCTCATTGAGAGGGAGTGCTAATATGTATGTAGCATGGATGGGAATTCTCCCAGAAGAGAGATGGGTCCAAGAGACCCATAGAGATCAACAAGAAATGTTGAGTGAGTGTCTCTTGGAGGTGGATCCTAATCATTACACTAGGAATGGTGAAGTGAGGTCCTGGACCCTGGTCACACACAAAGAATAGTGGAGTGAGGTCCTGGACCTTGATCACACACCAAGCATGATGATGTGAGGTCGTCCAACATTTGAACCTTGATCACACACCAAGCATGATGATGTCAGGTTCTGGACATTGATCACACATTATGAAGGGTAGAGTGAGGTCTAGTTCAACATCTAGACTTGATCACCAACCAGGAAAGGGTTAAGAGAGGTCTTGACTCATAATGCTCACTAGGAAGGGTGAGTGAGTGCTTGCAATTTGAGGGTCTCAACATTTTGGCTTAGGTTGTGGCCATGGGATTTGAGGATCGATCACTCTAGAGGAGTGAGTCCTTATATGTTGATGACATTTCCATGGGTTTGATACTACCCCAAATATGGTTGCTAGTAGACGCTGATGATAAATGATGATTCTGGTAATAATGGATAACCTTTTCTTTAGAGAAATCTGTTAGAAAATTATATATTACGGAGCAATGGAACACATAAAATATTGCAGAAATATAAACACAGAAAACGCATAAAACAAGAGAGACACAGATATATGTGGTTCACCCAGTTTGGGCTATGTCCACCCCGAACAGCCAGTCCTTCCTTTCTATTATCCAACAAAATGAAGAGACACAACCTACAACAAATCTGCTGTAATATCCTATGTTTTCTCTCACAGTCTCACCTCTCTGTTTCTCGCTCAGAGAATACGCATCTATCTCACAGCCTCAAATACAATGCCCTCATACAAAGAGAGGGGTTTCCTTCTAGGAAAAAAAACCCTAAACTAAACATAACTTCTACCGTCAGATCATCCGCCTAATGAACGGCCTAAATTCACTAGAAATTACTATACTTTTACAAGGCAATTTTACATCTCTTTTTAGCTTTGGCGGTGCTGCCCCCGAAACCCCCCCCCCAGGGGGGGGCTCCCAAAGGTCGCAGTCGCCCCCCTTGGACCCCCCATGCAGCGAATATTTTACGGGCGGTGTTGCCGCCCCCATTTCGAACTGGGGTCCAATGTGGAGATACATTTGAATATAGAAGATAATCAGGCTCCACACCCAACAAAATCTGTTCAATTTGAGAAAATCTATGACAATGATTATGAATACCTCCCTAGTTTAGAGGGAGTGTTGAATTTGTAACTATGGTCAGTCTTCAAAATGTACTTTTGGTCACTTGATGTTATTACATTTATCATTGTAAAGCATATTTATAAATGCTTAAGTCAAAGGAAAATTTATTTAAAGTCAAACTCCCATTGCAAATTTTAAAAGATGTAAATTTGAATTTATAAGATGAAATTTTTGGCTCCAAAAGTGACAAGTCGACTTCCCTCTAAGTCAAGTTAGCCTTAGCCAAGGGACACATCCATTCACCCTAGATTGGCTACTATATAAAGGCAGCTCGAGCTCCTCATTTGGGAAATTTACATTCCTCTCTTAAGATAGTTTTTGGGCAAGTGAGTGGAGGACTAGAAGGACAAAGAAGAAGGTTGAATTATCCCTCTCTTATCTCTCTCTAGCAACTCACACGCGTGAAGGAATTTCCCTCTATGTGATTCACAGTTTTTAAATCAAATATTGCAAGGGGCCAATTTTTTTTGGGTTATTGGGGCATTGTTGCAGGGCCGAAATTCTAGGTAAGTGGTTATTTTAGGAGGGCCACAATTCTTGAAGTGCAGTATCAAGAGAAAATTGTAGGATTAGTTTGAGTGACTTGACGTCGAAGAGAAGACTAGGTTTGACCATAGGTCTAGGTGTGTCTCTCACTGAATAGAAAAAATTTGTCTTTGAAAAGGTTGTTGGGTTTTTCCCCATAATGGGTTTTCCCAAGGTATCTTATCTCTCTTTTGTGCATTTTGATCTTAAATCTTCTACTATTCTTTGTTGTTGAATTTATGAAGTATAATTGTTGAACGATATATTGGAACAAGTTAAAAGATCTACATCAAAATTAATTATGAAGATTTCAGAAATATTGTACTAACCCTAATTGCACTGGAAAATCAACACAAAGGGTGTCTCCATCTTCACATATGACAAGAAAAAAATGACAATGCTTTCTTATTCATTAGGGGAATTTTGAAGTAAAAAATGGACCTTAGAACAAAATATGTACTAATAAAATTAATTTTTAAAGAACCAATTGGATTAAAGATGACGATGTCATCCATAGGGGAAAATATTTCAGAGGGAAAAGAAGAAAACTACAATTTTTTTTTGTTTAATTTTTTTTGGCTTAACTCCTTATATGTTTACTCAAATGTTAAGTGTAGACACCGATTGGATGCAGAATTAAAATCTGCATCTAATGAGTACCCACTCGGCATACTTCTGATTAGACCCACATTGAAAAAAATGGTAATGCATGAAAAAAATGTGTGTACCAACTTTGCATACTTCTGAGTAAACCAACATCAGAAAAATTGAAAATACATGAAAAAAATGTTGAAAAATGGAAAATGCATTGAAAAAAATTGAAAATACATCAAAAGGTGTTGCATACTTTTTTCATGTATTTTCATTTTTTTATTCTTATTTATATCAGTCTACTTAGAAGTATGCGAAGTGGGTACTCGTTGGTTGTTGAATATATTTTTTCATCCAACTGGTATCTATACTTGACATTTATGTAAACCTGTAAAGAGATAAGCCAAAAATACAATTAGAAAAAAAGAGTTTATTTTCTTTCTCTAAAAATCCATAACTATTATTATATTATTTTAACTATCTTTTTATTATTTTCCTTAGGAAGCCCATTTTATACCTCAAAATTCTTCTAATGTGACTAGGTGCCTCAATGGTAACTTTGTTGTTACTAATTTTCCCGATTCCAAATAAAATTCACAATATTCACCTGCATTAAGCAAGCGGAATTGAAGTAGGAACATATTTTTATTCATGGTGTATGATGACTTGTTAGATTCATCCATCCATACTTTCTTGTTCACCTTGTGTCGAATTCCCAAGTCACACCCTAAATTTCTCATTTATAACCTAGGTGTTTAAATCACCTCTATTTGGGTATAATTAGGTTTATCTTTGAGTGTATTGGGCATCATAGTGAATGAAGCTTTTGAATCCTTGGGATACATTTTATCTTTTTGGGCTTCAAGTGATCCTTGCTTATATTTTGGAAGCACTACATTTTTTGGTTAATCAACTCAAGGATCAAGAATATTTGTAACTTGCAAATATTTCTTTTGTAAGTTTACTTCTATTTTTTAAAATTAAATTGAATTGCAAACATATGCATTTTTAGTTCAAGATCAAATTCCTAAATTACAACATCATTGAGTTAGCCACATGGAGGACCAATGTTTTGATCTTGATCCTTAATAGCAATATGGGAAGCATAATCGTCCTTTAGACAAATTTCCTAAGAGTAAATATTCACTATGCCTCGATCATTTGTTGGAAATGGTCATCAACAACCAATAAGATATACCAAGCATATTGAAGAATTCATTCTCAACTATTAATATGCCTTGCAATGAAATGATTTCCATCTTCTCACCTTAAATCTAATAGGGGGAATACTATGTGGGCTTCAAGTTTTCAAGTCTTATTAATTGATAGGAACAAGTGAGCCTTTCACAGAGCTAGAATCATATTCCATGAGTATGATTTGTTTTATGGTCCTCCTTAAATAATTACTTAGTAGAAGATTTACAACTTATGCGGGACATTGGTTTCTGGACATCTTTAAACCACCATTTGAGAGCACTTCTAATATGCAGAGGACATCAACATCTAGATAAATTAGGAATGTTATGACAAATTTTGAACCTTAGAGTTGAGTTCCAAAGTTTGTGGTCATATTAAACTATAGATTTTTACTGTATATTCAATAGCTTATGTGATATGCTAAAACACAAGAGAATATACTCTACTACTCAACGGAAACCAAAATTGATCGATGAAAACAATACACATAAAATGAAGAATATCAATCACACATAACACAATATTTCTCTAGGGAAAGCAACTGCTCAAAACTCCAACTATCCATATTTTGTTAACCATAAGATCTAAGAAGAAAATACAATGTTTGTTCAAGCCGAACAATTCATGCACTAGTACAATCTATCTCTCTGCCTCACAAGCCAACTCAAGTCAACACTTAGCCAATTCTGAGGTCTGCCAAGGCCCTACTTCCTTGCACAATTCCTAAGAGAATTAGCTTGTATTTAATTGGGGAATCCACTCTGCATAACTGTGCAATCCATCCATAGGGCCTCAACTGATTACATGCATCATCTTTACACCTCAGAAAATTATACGATTTATTGTACATTGTCCCTGAACTCTAATCTCAACTGGGTCTTCCTCTGAATTTCCATACATGAGTTACTTATGAGTGAATATTCAGTTAATTGGTGTGGTATTGAGGATGCACTAATGCCCGTCCCCACTGCTATACCTCCTACTAGTTCCTCCAATAGTTAGAACTAGGTTAACTGACTATAACTTAGTTACACTGAGTTATTTAATTACAACTCAAAAGAAACTTGGGCCCCTAAAATTTATGGATCACACTTCGTGACTCTAGATAGACTTCCAACTCGAATTTCCTAACTCAATTAAGTCAATTTAACTTAATTAACTATTACAAGTTGCTATGAGAATAAAATTTCGAATTAATTCACAATTTAATTCAAGGAAAAATTAAATTGGAATTTCTTGTTTCTATTTTTAACACTCACTCTCAAAAAGAAAGGGATTATCTAGTACCTTGATCCCGCCTCTGTGAAACTCGAATTTTCATCTTGACAATGCCTTTTTCAAAATATATGCATCCTTCTCCTCTGTGGGAATGTACTCCAACAACATAATTCTCCTCTACCCATAATGATGAATATGATGATACTAGATATCAATATGCTTGGACCAATCATGAAAGACTGGATTCTCAAAGAGTTCAATACAACTCTGATTGTCATAGTAAATCACAGTTGGATCCATTTTCTGACCAAAAAAACCAACAACATCTAGATAACCTCACAAGTTGCTTGACTAACAGTCATGTAATCTTGTTCTTCTAAACAAATTGCAACTGATCTTTGTTTCCTATTGTACCAAGAAACATCTATCGACCTAATACTCAAGATCCCACCTGATGTGATTTTCTTGTTGGATGGACTCCCTACCCAATCTGCATTAGTGAAGCCTTGAAGCTTCACTCCCTTTGTCTAGGAGTCTCCATGGGTTTACTTCCTTCCTCCAGTTACGTTCTATACGAGTCTCCATGGGTTTACTTCCCTCCTCCTGTTACCTTCTATAGGAGTCTCCATGGGTTTACTTCCTTCCTCCAGTTACCTTCTATAGGAGTCTCCATGGGTTTACTTCCTTCCTCTAGTTACCTTCTATAGGAGTCTCCATGGGTTTACTTCTCTCCATGTGGAACCTTTTGAGTATCTCGTTGGCATACTTTCCCTGAGAGATAAAAAGTTCCTCATCACCTTGCCATACTTCCATCCCGAGAAAGTAGTGCATGAGCCCTAAGTCCCTCATTCGAACTATCTTTAAAGATCCTCTTTGCAAGACTTGATCAACTTTTGGTGAAGCCCAACATAGTGAAATAGTTATCGATCCTGGTGTACAAAGCATGGGGTGCTTGTTTTAGCCAATACAACGCTCACTTAAGTCGACACACATGCGACTCTCGGTTGAAGGTCTCAAATCCTTCACGATGCTTAATATACACCTCTTCCTCAATCATGTCATTGAGGAACGTTGTCTTTACATCCATATAATGTATCTTACATTCCACCTGCACTGGCAATTCTATAATGGATCTTATTAATGAGTACCTTGCTACAGTAGAAAATGTCTCATCATAATAAATCCCCTCCAGTTGAGAAAATCATATAGCCACAAACCTGACCTTGTGTTTCTCCACACTACCATCCGCTACTTTCTTTGTAAAGCCATCTAGAACTCACCACTGACATGTCCACTGGTCTTGGGACCACATCCCAAACATTTTTCTCGAAAATGGAATCATGCTTCTCAACCATGGCATCAAACCAAATTGGTTGTTGCAATGCTTCCTAAAAAGAGGATGGCTAAGTCTCTAAACATCCGCTCATCAGAGCCATGTAGCTAGTGTATCTCTCGAGTGACCTCCTGTGTCTGCGTTGTGATGTGGGTGTTCCCACATTCTCCCTAGCATCATGCAATATCTTGTCATCCTCTCTGGTGTGATTTCTCCCATATTTGGAAGACTCTACATGAGTGGGTGTCTCCACTCCCTGATCCTCTGCATGTGGCTACTCCACATCATCCTAAAGTTCCTCCTTTGGAGCTAAAATTTCCTCAACCGCATGTAGTTAAATCTCCTTCTTAAGGGAACATCTCATGGCCGTCTCTTCATCGAATTTTACATCTCTACGAGCCACTGTCATTTTGTTTGTTGGAATGTACACCTGATAGTTGTGAGGAGTATTAGTGTACCCCACAAATATCCCCAAATATGTTTTTGTCTCAAGCTTCTTTCGTGCATCTTTGGTTACATGGCAATAGAATTATGAAGCAAAATGTAGCCACCCTCCTCCCACATCTACCCAAGAAACCATCTAGCTAGGGTAAACATGCGACAAGAGGCCACTATGATATGATTTGACCTCCTATGTGACCTTAATGAAATGGAACCGATAGAAACACACCATACAGACATTCAACATCAACTTCAGGACCCTCAGGAACCAATCCAACACTTCAAACAACTTTCCCTTGGATCCCATTGAACTTTTGGACAACTTAAGCCTCAGTCACTATCATGCTATAGGCATGACAACATCCAAAAATCCATTATCTCTCTCACAGACTTGATTTCCAACGTCCAAAGACTCATTTAGTCAGTTCTATGCTAGCATCGCTAGGATTTGAGCCACTTTTTTAGGCCCAGAGCCTAGGTCACTACCCAGAATTGAACCATCTATTCAGGAATAATAGAATAAGATGGAAATGACAGTACTAAAGAAAATACTTGTCTAATACCTTGACTAGACCGCTACTAGCCATGATAGACATTTCGTCAAACATATCCCGAATATGTAAAATACAAGCATAAATAACATATCTGAGCATAGGGGTCTCATACTTATCTGAGACTCTCCATGAGGCATGGATGCCTTATCACATTAACTGCCACTCCATCCATTAGACCATAAATACATTATTCATTCATATACAAGTAAAAATATGATGAGAGCCATACATAGTTGTTGTCATAAAACACATCATAACCAACATAATAGGGACAAAAATACCCATGAAATCACAACCATATAAACCTCATATATTCCAGTATAATGATCATATAAATAAAAGGATAAATAACCTCTTATTGATGATGCAAAACCCAAACCCAGGATGGGACTTCCACATTCCACCTGACCATAGAATAGCGAATCCAAATCTCTCTTCATCCATTCACCCTCGTGCCATATTCCAAGCACAAATGTGGGATATCTTAGAACACATTAATTAAAACTCATCTAGGGCTTCCAGAGGCCATCCACTTCAACCCATGAAACAATGATTCCACCTCATGGTCAGACATCACCAAAACCATCATCAAATTGGTCTCTATCCCAACCTTCCAGGGCTCCAGACCGTTTGTTCCAACCCGAAGTTCAGGACTAGTAACTCAACCCACAGCTGTCACCGGGCTCTAGAGCGTTTGTCCAACCAAGGCTCCAAGACTAGTAACACAACCCACAACATTTTCCGGGCTTCCAGATCATTTGTCAACCCAGGATCCAAGACTAATAACTCAACCCACCAAGGGCTCTAGAGCGTTTATCCAACCAAGGCTACGTGACTAGTAACTCAAAGAAAGCTATTACAGGGCTTCCATAACATTTGTCCAACCAAGGCTCCAGGAACTAATAACTCAACCAAAGCTAAAAGAAACATGAGAACCAAACAAAAACACGATAATGAAAATAAACCCACAATCACCATGGCTTCCCAGTAAATGAAAAGGCTAGGCAATCCACTGTCAATCCAGGCAATCCTGCATGCCAATGGTAGATCACAACCAATAATCCACATGCATATGCCATGCATGCCAAAACTAGTGATGGAATAATACATGCAACTTGGAACCTACAAGAAAATTTGATGTAGTCGTTGATCACAATGTCCTCTTGCAATTTCCTTCTCTTCCTTTGCCTTCTTGTTCTAAGAATCCAAGTATGCCACACCCACCAAGAGTGATCCAAGAAAACTCTAAGTCGCTGAGAGTATGAGAGAGAGAGAGAGAGAGAGAGAGAGAGAGAGAGAGAGAGAGAGAGAATAATGAGAGAGCTCCAAAACTAAATTGGAAAAAGGTTGAGCCAAGAGCTTACACTAACTAAGAGCTTGCCAACTGATCCTCAGAAGCCTTTTTATTAATGAAACCCCCACTTCATTTTCTGTTATTTTCCTTCATTTTCCTCCTCACATGCAACCTGTGACATTTCACCTTCCTTTTCTCCTAATTTCCATTATTTTCATAAATAAAATGCCAATTAATGCCTCATTCCTTTCCAAATCCTTGCCATAATAAACAGAATCAAAACCCATATGATGTTTCCCCCACCATTCAACTTGGAGTATGTGTCCCATCATCCGTGGCCATATATATATATTTACATGTAATTTTCACCAGGGTTGTTATAGAACCCTCCCCCTTGGGGGAACACCATCCTCAATGTTCAATGACACCTATAACCAACATGATTGCTGAAAACAAAAGATACTTCCCATGGATCTCTATAACATAGTTCGTTGCAATATTTACAATGACCACCTACTAAAACATGACAAGCATATCGTTTAATGGAGTTTTATAACATAGCTCATTACGGTATTTACAATAACCATATATACACATACACATCTTCTTCAACCAACAAATAACCATACTGTCTGTGTAGCTTTATAAATCCATCTCGATACAATATTTACAATAATACACACATATGCGTATTTTCTCAACCAGCAAATAAAAGGATACGATGTATGCATACACAACAAGAGAATCTAAAGGCTCACACCTCCACCCTCAAAGTAATACTAGGATTCACCTCCTTCCCAGGAAGTCTAGAATCCACTGCAAAGTCAAATATGCATCCAATATCCAATGCTATAATCTTGTGCCACTTTTCCTCTTAGCAAATAGTTACTGGCTCATTGTTCCAGGGCACACTCCCAATGTGCATCTAATTCCATCTGGCAATGCTAATGACCAAAGAAAATCCATCTATGACCTTCCATTCTCCTCTAAATAGTCTCTCGGGAAATCCAGTCACCCTTTCCATGCAGTCACTTACCTTCCAAGTTCCATTGGCACACCCACCTCGTTAGTCTATCCCTTGGCAAGGATTCCTCACATCAAAAGATACAAAAACCAAGGCATATACCTACCTCAAACCATCATACCGGTCATAGAATACTCATGAAAATCAATGGAAACTATTGGGTACCAGTGTCCCACAATGGCCCTGCTCTTGAAGTGCTTTACCAGCATACTGTTGCATTTTCCAATTCCTTTTGTTGATGCTTCTAATTCTTGTAGTCGATTTCAACCACCCAACCAACATTCATTCTGTCTTGTACCAAGCACATAAATTTCATTTCATTAAAAAAAAAAAATTGAAATAAATTCACATCGTACCTCATTGGTAGCTCATCAATAAGGTACACTTGCAATCTTGTTTACTTCCTATCACAACAAGTCAAACTAACATCTTTGACCAAATAATCATGTATAACATATCACATCATGTTAGCTCAAAACACAACCATCATAGATCAACATCATAAATCACATGTAACCATCATAAACTAGAATCATAGATCACATGTACTCATCATAGACCAGAATCATAAATCACATGCATAATATTAATGAAATAAAATATTGATACTTATCCTTTAATCAATCCTTGGCTTCCCCCTTTGTCCTTATTTTGTACGCACACTTGATCGGTTACCACACTCAACAAACACCCAATGCCTTCTCCTCAACCATGTGCACATACACATAGTGTGCATCACACCCATACCACCACACACAACATACAACACCATGCAATACATGCATCTACACCCAATGTATAACACAACAGAATACATACCCCTATGTCCTGTGTATGACACAACACAACATGTATACGTACACAATGTACATCACAATACATACATTTTCACACAATGTGCGACACCACAAAATGCATACACATACACCCAATATAAAACAAAACTCATACATCTATACCCATGTACAACGCCACACAATACATGTACCTACACTTGGTGTACAACACAACAAAATACATGTACTACACAAAGTAAAACATAAGGAATACACATGTCATGATACCATGACTACACAATGCACATAAATAGTACTGCATGCCCGCAACACATCATGTAAGACATGCACATAATACCACATGTACACTAGTACCATATGTACAACATGTATAGAGTACCACTTGTACACCACACCATCTGCACAACATGTGCATAGAATCACATGTGCACGACACTACCTTCACAATGTGTACACAACGCCACATGTACACTGCACCACTTGTAAAATGTGTACACAATACCACATACACGAAATTTACACGACACTACATGTACACAACACCACATGCATGACATGTACACAACACTACCTGCACACAATGCCACTTGTACAACATGTACACAACATTACATGAACACAAAACCACTTGTACAATCATGCACACTACACCATGTTCTTAGCACCATCTGTACGACATGCACACAGTACCATAGGTACATAGCACTGTGTATCCAACACGTACATAGCATCATCTGTACACATCACTTCATATACAACCTATACATAGCACCATCTATACCCATGTACACACACTATATATGCACAACACTGCATGCACACAACAACACATATGAAACATGTACAACATATACAACATATCAAAACAATAGTACCACACATCCAAAACGACACTGTCTTTACCAAGCAAATTTACCTCCAGTGTCTTATCCATGCTTTTCCTAGAATGTTGCAAGCCACACTGATTTCATTTCGCTAATGTATCCCTAGGTATAACCTATCCATAACATAGGCATAATATAATCACATAATATAAACTCATGACCACGTTATATTGACCTCATAAATCTGTCAGGCTACTCCTCCCAATTGATTCCTTGAAAGACCCAAAACCTCTTCACGTCATTCATTTGCGTAAGCAATCATTCCTCCACAAGAATTATTCCTAATGACCCTGTTAGAAAGTGACATACATACATATATATACATATAAATATTAGCATTGAACAATCATGATCCATGATGATTCTATCAGACATGACATACGTATATAAATACATGTATTCATATATAAACATCAACACAATCACGATTACAACATAATTACCAAATATCATAAGGTCAAGGTTAAGAGAAATTCCTTATTTTTTCACAACATGCACAACATTGAGAACCACTGTTCCCAACTTGGTCAAACCATCTAACACCTCATGTCCATTTACTTTAACTTTTCTAGTTATCTTTCTCATGACTATCTTGTCACTGTCCATTTACACCAATGGACCAAACCAGTCTAACCGAATGTCATAGTCTTATCTTCAACTACGCTTGCTTGTGCATAGAGCTTCATATGAATCTTACATTACCTATCGGGTACCACATAGCTCTCCCCAATCTCCATCAACTTTCCTCTTTCCCAACCAATTCCCAAGACTAAAAACTTAAAATACAAGCACAAGAAACAAACAAGAATAAAAACATGAAAACCAATAACAACACGACTCTGCAAATAGAGTGGTATGGACATACACTAGACATAAACAAAGTTTCCAGTCAAGCACAACAAATCTTGAAATGCCAAAAGAAAAATAATGAAAACAAACACCATGACTCAATCACCATGGTTCCCAGTGCTTCCAAGGAAAGCTCAACCCAAGCCTTCTTCAAGATTTCATGGTAGTCCCTTTTCCATGCAATATCCTACATCATGTTGCCATAAACACAAAGCTGTGAGTGCATAAATAAGTATAAAAATACACCAGTTACCTTACCTTGTTGTGCCAAGCACTTTTCTTGCAACTAAACACATCCATGCCATCTCTCAAGGGACTCCAATTCCCTTGACAAATCCACCTGTAACTAGAGACTGGATAATATAGCTGTCAAGTACATGTTCATGACTATAACACATATCCACATAATGTCAAATACAATCAAGGTTAATAAGAATTCTTGTATGTAAGACACTCATTCGTTTAGAAGTAGAGTTTCCAAACATAGCCAAAGGAATTCTTATCCAATTCCTTTCTTTTATGCTTTTTTGCCTTGTTGCAATTGAGGCTTACTATGTACTACCACATCACCCAACTGTTAGTTATATAAACATATCAACTATTACTTTGTCATACTAGTACCAAGCATGTTTCTACAACTGCTCACACATGTCAACCACATGTTCAAAATATCAAGACAATCATATCTATAAATTTGGAGTCAACCTTTATCAGGACTAGCAATCATGTCTTAATCCATAGTCAACTCATAGTCAGTATACATAGTGCTACAATTGTCACTTACTACACCCACATACATATCAACTATCTCAACAGATATCTATTAGTACAACCCACTTAAAACAATATCATTTCTTCATGCAACACATACTCATATCATGCAATTAATAAAACATTCAAACAACTCGCAAACATACCATGTTAGATAAATCAGCTAGATGAAATAATAGACACCAAACACTCAAACACCATGTAGATGACATAATCAAACAGTCCAACACAAAGTAGATGACATAATAAAGCTCATACCTTAATGTGTCTCAGGAGAGGCTATCTTGTCTGCACAATCAATCCATATTAGCACATCATAATATCACATCTTATTAACTCATATCGGAATGTCATAACCCTAACCATTTGCATAGACCAATCTAACTTAGTATGATGCATACGACATCAAGATCTTAAATGAAATAACCCCAATCATCAAGCTAACTAGCATATAAAAACAATAAGTTATGTATCATGCTCATCAACAACATTTAACCTAATCATCAAGTTATCTAACATAAAACAACAATAGCAGTTCATAGAACCATAGGTTACCATCATTCTTGACTATTTGACTCATGTGCATATAAATACACTAATCAACTAACATCCATCGTGAATGTAACCATAACATCAAAAGACATGTACATAAACCTAATGCACATAACAATCCTTAACTTACTTACCTGCATTCCCAACATGCAAGCATGTATGACGATCTTCTCTTATCCCAAAGTCTAATGTTGGAACCTCATTATAATGATCTACATCACCTGCTCTATCTCAGCGAACACATTAGCATCATAACAACCAATAGCATCATGATGACCTAAGTTGCATACAATGACTTCACAAGGCATGTTTTACCTATTATTCATTCATAACTATAATCAATACCATACATGCATAACAAATGCATATAGAGGTATAATGCATGAGTATAAAACCATATACACATCATTCTAGCTAGAGTCCAGTCAACAACGCATGACCATAGCAACTACACAAACCATGACCTCATGCATGACAACAACAACTGCATCACGTGTACTTAATAACATGTGAACATTGACGTGCATATCAATGTATAATCAACCATACACACATGACGAGGACACCATCAACCTTCACATGGTGACATCCCTGAAACCATGATCAACACCATGAAAATGCAATAAGAACATGGACTACAAGAATAAGGAACAAATATGCAACCACCATGAAAGCATGACCAACACACAGCCCAAGGAGAGCACAACCACGCTCTAATACCACTCTGTAATACCCTCCTCCCACATCTACCCA
This sequence comes from Pinus tabuliformis, assembly GCA_031772625.1. NCBI lineage: Eukaryota > Viridiplantae > Streptophyta > Pinopsida > Pinales > Pinaceae > Pinus > Pinus tabuliformis. The sequence continues at coordinate 573,389,114 of CM062817.1, read as the reverse complement.
AGCAACTAGTTAGCCTAGGTAAATATGCGCTGAGAGGACATTATGATATGATTCGACTTCCTAAGTCATGTTATGGAAGTGGAACCAATGGAAACACACCATACAGACATTCAACATGATCTTTAGGACCCCTAGGAACCAATCCAACACTTTAGACAACATGCCCTTGGGTCCGACTAATCTTTTAAACAACTTAAGCCTTAGTTGCTCTCATGTTATGGGCATGACAACATCTAGAAACCTAGATTCACTTTCACAGGATTTCCTACCAATGTCTAGAGGCTCATCAGTGCTATGCCAGCGTACCCAGGATTTGAGCCACTTTTTCAGGCCCAAAGCCTAGGTCACTACCCAGAATTTAACCTTCTCTTCAGAATAGTATAATAACATGGAAATGACAGTACTAAAGAAAATAATTGTTTAATACCTTGACTCGACCCCTACTAGCCATGGCAGGAATTTCGTTAAACATATCCCGAATATGTAAACTATAGGTGTAGATAACATATCTAAGCATAGGTTTTTCATAATTATTTGATATTCTCCATGAAGCATTGATGCCTTATCACATTAACTTCCATTCCATCCGTTAGACCATAACTACATTGTTCATTAATATACAACTAAAAATATGATGAGAGCCATACATAATTGTTGTTATAAAACACATACATAACCAACATAATAGGGACATAAATACCCATGAAATCCATATAAACCTCATATAATCCAATATAATGCTCATATAAATACAAGGAGAAATAACCTCTTATTGATGATGCAAATTCCAAATCTGGGATGGGACTTCTACGTTCCACCCAATCATAGAATAGCTGAGCCAAATCTCTCTTCAACCATTCATCCCCATGCCATATTCCAAGCACGAATTTGGGATCTCATAGAACACATCAATCAACACTCGTCGAGGGCTTCTAGAGGCCATCCACTTCAATCCATTAAACAGTGATTCCACCTCACAGTCAGACATCACCAAAACCATCATCAAATTGGTCTCTATCTCAACCTTCCAAGGCTCGAAATTGTTTGTTCCAACCCAGCTTCCAGAACTAGTAACTCAACACATGGTTTCCACCAGGCTCCAGAGTGTTTCTCCAACTAAGGGTCTAGGAGCAGTAACTCAACCCATATAATTTTCTGGGCTTCTAGAGGGTTTTTCCAACCCAAGTTCGAGGACTAGTAACTCAACCCACCAAGGGCTCCATAGCATTTTTCCAACCAAGGCTACAGGACTAGTAACTCAACCCAAGTTGTTATAGGGCTCTAGAGTGTTTGTCCAACCAAGGCTAAGGGAATAATAACTCAACCCAAGCCATTACAAGGCTTCTACATTGTTTCTCCAACCAAGGCTTTAGGAACTAATAACTCAACCCATGCTAAAGGAAACATGAGAACCAACCAAAAAATCAACAATGAAAACAAACCCACAATCACCATGGCTACCCAGTGAATGGCAAGGCTAGGAAATCCACTATTAATCTAGAAAATCCTCCATTCCAATGATAGATCACAACCAATTAACTACATGCATATGCCATGCATGCTAAAACTAGTAAAGGAACCATACATGCAACTCTGTACCTGCAAGAAAATTTGATGTAGCTACTGATCCCGATGTCTTCTTTCACTTTCCTACTCTTCCTTTACCTTCTTGCTCCAAGAACCCAAGTATGACACAACCACCAAGAGTGCTCCAAGAAAAATCTAAGTCTCCAAGAGTATGAGAGAGTGAGAATAATGAGAGAGCTCCAAAACTAAATTGACAAAAGGTTGAGCCAAGAGATTACACTGACTAAGAGCTTTCCAACTGATTCTCAAAAACCTTTTAATTAATGAGGTCTCTTTTTTCTTCATTTTCCATTATTTTCCTTCATTTTCCTCCTCACATGCAACTTGTGACCTTTCACCTTCCTTTTCTCCTAATTTCCATTATTTTCATAAATAAAATGCCAATTAATGCCTCGTGCCTTTCCAAAGCCTTATCCATTGCCTGTTTCGATTTCCTTAGCCATAATAAATTGAATCAACAACCACTGTGATGTTTCCCCCACCATTTAGCTTGGAATATCTGTCACATCATCCATGGCCATATTTATATTTTTACATAGAATTTTCATCAGGGCTATTACAAAAAAATCCTAATGTGTCCCACATTTGGTTTCTTCCTTGAAAAAGCTTCTTCCAGTGTACTCATCCCAAGAATTCAATGAGAGCTTATGTTTTGAAAATAAGCAACTGTGTTGCATGCCTCATCCCACAAGTGTAGTGGTAGGCCCTGATCATGCAACATCTCTCTCTTCGAGTGTACTCATCCCAAGAATTCAATGAGAGCTTATGTTTTGAAAATAAACAATTGTGTTGCATGCCTCATCCCACAAGTGTAGTGGTAGGCCCTGATCATGCAACATCTCTCGTGTTGCTCCTACAATGATTCTATCTTTCGTTTTAGCCACCCCATTTTTTTGTGGGCTATGATGTTTTATTAACTCCCATCAAATTCCTTCTGATGTACAAAATTTTTTAAACTTATTCGACACATACTCTCCACCATTATCACTCCGAAGATCTTTAACTTCCATGCAAATATATTTCTTGATTGGTGCTTTAAATTCACAAAAAATTGCAAAATTCTAATCCTTCCTCTAGATGAACAAGATAAAACACTTACGAGAAAAATCATCAACAAATATAACATAATACTTGTGCTTGTTTGTGGATTCTATCGAGAATGGTCCACACATTTCTGAGTGAACTTGATAGAGGATGACTTTTGCTCGACTTTCTTTGTTATGAAAGGAAGCTTTAGTGTACTTTCTCAATGTACACCCTTTACATGTGTCAACCTACTCTAATGTACCCTTGGGAAGATCGGTAGAAATTTGTTGCATGATATTCAAAGCGCCATGGTGCAAGTGACCCAAACTCTTATGCCATAACTCACTGATGTCTTGGCTCTGCACCTTCTTTTCTTTTGTACTCAAGGTAGCACAATCTTCTACCTCCAACTTGTGGAGATTATTCACTTGAACCTGTATCCTCGTCACCTGTCTTGTGGCTATGTGACGAAGGAACATCTTTCCCTTACTAAATATCACATCATAGACTCTATCCTCCAACATGGAAACAAATACCAAGTTCTTCTCCAAACCAGGAACATACATAACATGTCACAAAGTGAAGGGATAACCTGACTTCCTCTAAAAGGTAACTGTATTGATCCCGGTAGCGCTATACCTCTCATCATCACCCATATCAATATGTAACTATACATCCTTCTCCTCCAAGTTACTAAAGAGCTCTTTGTTATCAGTCATGTGGAAAGAAGCTCCACTGTCCAGGTACCATACACTAGCCATCATCGATGACACCATACAAGTGATGAGGGTAAAGTCCAATTCAATATGTGAGGCAAGAGCCTCACCTACCGCTCTTCCTGAGGGCTTCTTACCATCCTTCTTGAGTGGAAAATTTGTGAAAAATGTTCCAGCTTGTGACAGTGAAATCACTTGACTTTCTACATGTCCCTCTTCTTGTAGCCCTGACAAGAATCTGATTTTGAATGGGATGAATTCCCCTTCTCCTTCTTTGCTTGACCCGCTAAGGCACAATTCTCCTCATCATTGACTTTTGATGAGGATCCGTCTTTGGCATTCCACTCAATCTCTTCCTATACTAAGTCATACCACAACCACTCCCAACCTAGTAGCTTCTCGCTCCCATTAACTGAGTCCTGGTAACTATGCCAGCTCTTTGGAAGTCCTAAAAGAGCTAGGCTCACCATATCATCTTTGGAAACAATAATTCTGACACTTCCAAGCTCATGTTGACAATGGGTGAACTTGGTCAACTAATTCGAAATTGAGTCACCCTTCTCCATCTTGATCTTTTTGAGTTTTTCCTTTAGTGCTAACTTCATATGCTCACTGATATTTTGAAACAAGTTCATCAATTCCTTTGACAATGTGTATGGAGTGTCCTTACCATGGAGACTCGAGACAATGTGATCTTGAACTCCTTCCAGGATAATCCTTCTTGCTTTTGCCGCACACTTTCTCCATTCAGCTAGATCTTTAACATCAGATGTTGGAGGCTTACGAATTTCATGATTTATGAATTCCTTGAGGCCATTTTATTTCAACACTGCCTCCATCCTGTCGTTCCAAGCTATGTAATTCAAGTTGCACTCAACAAGAGAAGAGATATCTAGGTACCTATGATAGAAATTTTAGAACCAGATATGTAAAATTGGATACATGTAATGTTGTGCAAGTTCGTTCTTGGGAATAATCCAAAAGAAACAAGTATTGGGAGAAGTAGACCCAATGAAGTGAGAAGCAACAAGTAGACCTAGTGAAGGAATTAATAACTAACAAACTTGGTGAAAGAAATGGTAAGAAGACTTGGTGAAAGCAAGAGCAACTAATAGACATTGTAAAGAAAAATAAAACTCAATGAAGTAGGTTGGTTCCTATGAGTATTTGTAGCAAATCATATTGGTGTCTCCTGTATACTGATACCTACAAAACATGCAAGGGGATTGGTAATTCCTGTAGGTAGGTGCCTATAAAGAAACATATGGGATTGGTGTCTCATGTGTGCTAGTGTCTATAAATTATTGGAGGGGATTGATGTCTCCTATTGGTTGGTGCCTACAAGGTAGCAAAGGGGATTGACGTCTCATGTAGGTTGGTGCCTACAAAAAAGCATAGGGGATTTTTCTCCCATAAGGGTTTCCATGTGTATCTTGTGTTACTCATTTAGTTTATGAGATTGATGTGTTATGATGTTTCACTAGCTTTAAATACATAAAAAAAAATCATTATACTAATTCACCCCAACTCTTAGTATAATTTTGAATCCAACACATATTCGTATTAGAGTGGCCATCTATGAAATGTCTGTGTGCTAACTTGGCTAGGGTTTCAATCTCCTTCGAAATATCATGGGAAGACTCTTGTGCACACAAAGAAACATATTCATCTTGTGCACTCAATGTTGCAATTTCAGCTAGAAAGTATCCTCTACCTTCTCATTTACCTTTTTTATTAGTGTTGGGAGTGTGGAACCTCAATTCAAGATCCTGAGAGATATGGAAGGTGAGCACAATTTTTTTAGCTCCTAGAGAACTTGTAAGAATAAGGGCATAACTAACCATATACTTTTAGTGAATATTGTTGATCAATAGAGAAACCAAATAAAATTTAATTCATATTTGTATGAAACATTATGGAGTCACCCATTTGGCACATTAGGAGAAAAGGTTCTTCTAACATTCTCACCTTTTGAACATTTTTAGCTTGTTCTGTTGTACAACGTATCTTCCCCATTCAACATATAGACGGGAATTCGTCAAGAGATCCAAGTCCCGCCTATAATTTTGATAGCCAAATGATCATATTGTCATAGGAACATGTCAAGAATCATTTCTTCTAGATACAACCCCATGTTTAATGAAAAATGATCATAGGTTTTTTACATTAACTACTGAGGTATCTTTCCTATAACTTTCACCCTTACTTCCATAACTTGGGGTTTCAATCCTTCTTTTCCAGTTATTCCTTTATCCCCACCACTTAAATGCAAGCACAAAGGGTGTCTCCATATTTTTCATATGACAAGAAACAAAATGGCTATGCTTTCTTATTTTATGTAGTACCTTAGTGGAAACTTTGGTCTCACCAATATGCTTTATTCCAAATCAAATTTTCAATATTCATGTGCATTAAGCATGAGGAATTGAAGTAGGCATAGATTTTTATTCATAGTGTATGGTGACTTGTCATATTCATCCATCCAGGCATTCTCGTTCACCTTGTGTCAAATTCCAAATTCATACCCTACATTTTTCTTTTATAACCTAGGTGTTTAAATCACCTCAATTTGGGTATAGCTAGGTCTATCTGCAAGTGTAATTGGAATCCTTGTGATTGAATATTTTGATTCCTTGGAGTAAATTTGATCTTTTGTGGCTTCAAGTGATCCTTCTATTTTGGAAGAACTACATCTTTTTCTCAATAAATTCCATAATTAAGAATATTTGTAAATTGAAAATAGGTTTTTTTTTGTAAGTTTACTTATACGTTTTGAAATAAAGTTGAATTGAAAGCATATGCATTTTCAGTAGAGTCCAACATCTTCCATTTTCTAAGTTTAAATTTCAAGTTCAAGATCATATTTCTAAATGTTAATATTGTCATTAAGTTGCCCACATGGAAGATCATATGTTTTGATATTCATCCTTATTAGCATTGTGAAAAGCATAATCATCCTTTAAATAGATTTTATAAGAGTAAAGATTCACTGTGCCTGAATAATTTATTAGCATTGGTCATCAATGACCATGAAGATATATCAATCATATCACATAATTCATTCTCAACCATTGACACATCTTGCAAATAAATGATTTCCATCTTCTCATCTTATATCTAATAAGGGGGAATAATAATAATTAATGATTTGTAGGTAGGCTTCAAGTGTTCAAATCATATTAATCAATAGGAAAAAGTGAACATTAAATAAAGTTAGAGCCATATTCCATGAGTATGATTGGTTTGTGGCCTTCCTCAAATAACTGTTTAGTAAAAGACTTACAACTTCTGCTAGACATTAGTTTGTGGTCATATTTAAACCACCATTTGGGAGCATTTCTAATTAGAAAAATAAATCAACTTCTAGATAAAATGGGAAACACTTTGACAATTATTGAGGCTTAGTGTTGAGTTCTAGAGTTTATGGTCATCCTAAACCATCATTTCCTAGATGGAACTAATAAGCCTTAGAGCCAACTTTCAAAGTTTGTGGTGATCCTAATCCACGACTTTCCACAGGGAATTATTGAGCCAAGATTCAAGTTAAAGAGTTTCTTGTCATCCATAAACCACCATTTAGCATAAGAAATCAAATTCTACTAGTGATTTGGTTGATGTTAATCTTAAAACCATCATATTTATAGAGCACATTTAGCCCTTGGTAGTGGTCCACTTCTAGGTTGAACTCTCTACTTGGACTCACATACACCCCTTTGGATTAAGGTCAGGGGTGGAGTTGGAAACATGATCCATTAGGGTTACGACATTTTGTAAACAAGCGAATAGGAATTATCATGAGGATTCCAAGACACCTCTTAGAAGATGAATCCAACGACCATAAATCATGTCTTTATGTGTATCATATTAATCAAATATATGATATATCACACACTTATCTTCTCTCTTGTGTGTCTAACATATTTCCTTATAACTGAAATTCATATATCGTATAAATATTAAGATGACAGTATTTGGCATCAAAATCTGAAAAATTAAGAATAACATAATTTTAGTAAAATCCACACAAAGAATTTTGTAGCATAATTAGTTTGGATTACACTGATCTTTTTACCTAATACATTAGATTAGATTTCAATTAGTCATTATGATTATTTTATGAGAAGTCCATATTAACATAATTTTCATATTTCCTATAACAGTGAGACAACCATCACTACCTCTTCAAAGATGGAATACAATTCATATTCCAGTAAGTTTAAGGATTCTTTTTGTTCCCACAAAATATTGCATCGAATTCATACTCGAGTAAGTTTAAGGATTTTTTCTATCCCCACAGAATATTGTCCAAGATTTGTTTCTATATTTTATCATATGTTTTTTTACATCTCTCAAAATGTAGTCTCCAATAACTATATATTTACAAGTACTTTGAAAGGTAATCCAATCTAATATGAATAATTTTTTCATGTTGATCTTATAGAAAATAATTGCTCACAAAATCCAAGGTTACTAAGAAATGAGGGAACACCTTTGCCTGATTGTGTACCAATCCATTTTAATTAATATATTTCATCATTAGCACATAGCAGGATACTTATAATTCTACCAGTTTAGTGTGATTTATTGCTTCAATATGCTCAAGTGGAACAACATGAAATGTGCAAAGAATAGAACTAGGCTTGTTTTAACAAAATATGTACTTATAATGAAATAACATATTAACACTACAAGAAGAGGAGCCACCATGTGTCACCTCCCTGGTGACTCTCCATTTATTATAATTCATGATAGCTGGTAATTGTCAAAAAAAAAAGGTGACAAAGATAAAGATATTTTAGATTGTTTTTCATGGAAAAAAAAAAAATTATGTTCGTACATTGTTGTGAGGATCATCCAAAAGAAAAGTTTCATTATATAAAACGTGATTTAATTGTACATATTTTTAGGTGAAAGACATTTATAATTTTATTGACCATATAATGGATGATTTTCAAATGTATTCACATGTCAATTCATAAGTAAACATAAATTAAATTGGACCTTTACATAATCATATGATGATGCTAGTTTCCATTAAGCTTTGTTGAAAAAACAAAAAACTGAAGCATCCAACTTCCATGGTTCATGAAGTTTTACTAAAAATTTACAATTTGATGATATCAAATATCAACTAAACATTTGTTATTTCACACAACCATATACTAATATTTTATTAGCTATGACATGAAACCCTTGTAAACGTGATCATGCTAGTAGCTAGGACTTCAAACCCTGGTTTCTCAAAAATAAACTTAATCATTCCAGTAGCTAGGGCATCAAACCATGGTTTCTCAAAAATAAACTTGATCATGCTAGTAGTTAGGGAATCAAACCATGGTTTCTAGAAAATATTCTTGATCATACTAGTAGCTAAGGCATCCCCACTAATACCCACTTGATTATTCCTCAGTTTCCCATCGTTTTCAGCTTATGTGGTAAGATTAAGGTTAAAAATAGCACCAATGAGGTCATTTTCATCTAAGGGATGTGTCCCATCTAAACCATATAGAAGTAAAGATAAACCTTGAATACACACGTAAAGATAGAAAGAGAGGCTACGCCAAGTAATGCATACACAAATATCCGACATGTGGGCTCTTGTTCGCCATGAGAAGCATCTTGGTGATATCAACAAGGGATGAAATTACACTTCAGATATGTTCATCCTTTTTAATGTCCTCGAGAGGTTACCTATCATCTATAATGTACTTTCTTTACAAATGTAGAGTGGGTGGCTTGCTCAAACCTCTCGTCACTATTGTTTTCTCTTCTCTATTATGTTTTTGCATAATAACAACTTAATCATGGTTTAATAGATTTACAGAGTGATCCTAACTTTCTGAGTTTAGGACTAACTCTCTATTAGAAAATAGATTAGAAACAAATAAACCAAATGAGGTTTTATCATACCTCAATGAGAATGGCCGAGCTCTTGCTCCACCATCTGATGCTTCCATTATTTTTGTTTTCCTTAAGGTTGAACTCAATTGTATAAATCTATCAAACCCTAAACGTTGAAACAAAAGGGAAAACACCAATTACAGTAACAAATCCCTTAAAGAATCATTTTTTATCTGGTATGAATAAATAGTAATAAATCATTGGTTGGGTGTGAAAATTCCCTACTGCAATGACATAGAGCATTTTTTTCCATATGTCACAAGGCAACTAGCTTACCAAACCGGTGATGATAGTACAGATATGATAAGGAAAAGAATGGAAATATGCACATCTCTTTATTTATTAATTACCAATCCAAGTCCCTTTTTAAATTTTCACTATGTTGTGGTCATTTATTGATTCATAGATCATTTATTTGTTTGGTGTGTTTAGAAGGCAATAATGATAGAGCTACCACTCCCTCAATGTTAAGTAATAACAATAAGGGGTGGTTCAAGGGTGCAACAATAAATTCCACAAAGTTATTGAGATGTTATACTTGAGCCCTTTCATCCACAGATGGCGTAGAGCTACACCATCAAGCATTGCCCTGAACTTACTACAAGCCCTTTACTATATGTGTCAGCAGGATGACAACTTAGATCTGCTATATTTATTCCAACTTTTTTTTCATATAAATCTGATCTATTTATCTCAAACCCTTATTTTTTCCTAATCTAATCATTGGTTTTTTGGTGAAGCTCCGTTGATCTAGTAGGTTATGTATCTTGTATATTTTCTTGCCTAAAAACCATTAACCAATACTAAAGAACCATTTTAAGAAGTCACTCAAAATGAAAATATAAACTTGTATTACAAAATCACTGGTTAAGGAGGTAAGAAGGCATACTTTCACTTATGTTAGATTACATGGACAACCCTTTTAGATATAGTTAACTAATTAAAAGCAAAGTATATATTTAACCCATTTAAAGGAAATTAATCTCCCATGCGAAGAAGAAAATAAGGAAGTTCCAATCCAAATTTATATCTTTCTCAAAATCATGACTGAGATAGTTATTTTATGATAGCTCCATGCAAGAGGACCATATACTTTAAAGTAACAACCCTACCTTAACTGAAACCTAAGCCAAGATAGAAAACCATAATTATATGTTAAGATATTGAACCATAATTACAAGTCTTTTATGGGCCATGTGACTTCATGAAGTGACCTTGCCTTAGCCCACACGTTTAAAATAGGAAAAAAAAATAATTACTTGGTTCTTTTTATATTGCAAGTGAATTTGGAAACAAATTATCAATTAGCCGAAATGGAAATTTAGGATGTCTTTAACATTTATGCATATGAGATGAGACAAAATTTATATTATTGTTTCTATCAGAATCATGCCAGATATGATGCATCAGAAATGTCATTTTTATAATATAATTGTTTAAAAAAGTGTTTTCTAGCTTTTTTATGTTTTAATTTTCTTGATTGGAATTTAATGATATAAATTTGGGGGATATTATAATCATTCATTATTTAAAATATGTTTTTGAATATATAAATGAATTGAGTTTTCTCAAAAATTCAAAAGAACTAACATTATGTATGTAGACTACACAACTCAAACTTGTAGTTCTAACAAATTCCTATTAAATTTTAAGCAAACTTAACTCAAAAATATCATTTTGACCAAAATTAAACCTAAAATGCTCTAGAAGATTAGTGGAAAAAGAAACCATGACTTCAAACAATGTATATGCTCTTAATAAAGGTAAAGGAGAATATTGTTTGATGAGATTGTTCTCCCTCTCATATTATCAGTAAAATACAAGTGAGAGACTACATCCCTCAAGTCACAATAAGAAGATGGGGGATTTTGAGAGTGAGTTGTAGGAAGGGTGATAAAATGGAAAGTCTGTAGGATATGAATTAGGATTTCAAAATGAAGCGAATGGTGAAATTCAATTGGAGAAAAAGGAAAAATGGGAGAGAGTTGCAAATAAGGAAAAACATCAGTTCAGGGGGACCAACACTTTGATATCACAAGACTTAAGTTGTAAACAAAAGGAAGTAGAAGCCTAGAGGGAGAAGTCCTAAAAAGAAGAAGTAAAAGGAAGTTCAAGCATGGGGGAGTAGTCTTAAGATAAGAGCTACAGAAAAGGAAATGTTACATGTAAGGATAGGTAGACATAGAGCTGACAGGGGGAGCCTAGTTGTAGACAAATGAGGAGTAAGCAATTTGTAACACCCCCCCCCCCTCCTAGGTCTACCCAAGAAACTAACCAACCAGGGTAAACATACGATGAGAGAGGTCACTATAAGGTATTAAACCTCCTTCGTGACCTTAAGGAAATGGAATTGATGGAACATAACAAACAAACCCATCCACATCAGCATCAACACCCTCAGGAGACATGTCAGCCACTCAGACATCATGTCCTTGAGTCCCACTATTGTTTTAAGCCTTTTAACCCCTAGTCGCTCTCATGCTATAGGCATGATAGCGTCCATAAGAAAAAGTCACTCTCACAAGCCTATGTGCTAACATCCTTCGAGTTTTTTTAGTAGACCTGTGTCATCGTCCTCGAGATTTGAGCCACTTTTCTAGCCCAAAATCCTGGCCTGTGCCTAGAACTTGTTATAAAATTTAGAATCCATCAAAGACATGATATTAAGATAAACAAATCAAAATTAAACATAAAGACTAGGCTTGAGCATCTCCAACCAAGACTGAAATTATTTCAAACACTTGGCATCAATGTAACCTACAGGTCTAGGATACAAGACAAAGCATGAATGACTGAAAGAACTTATGAAACATAACCAAAAGGATTACCACCTTCTCCATTGAACTATTATATCATCAATTAGGTCTTGAATCCATCCATTTAACAATTACAAGTAAATACATGAACCAGTCATATAACCATATAAATATCAAAGATATGATAGCCATTAAATCCACATATAAACAAGTACAAAAGTAATAGAACCTATATTTAATTAATCATAGGCAAATCCAACCAGTTTCTGGACTTCCATGTACCACCCGACCATAGACATGGCTGAACCAAATCTCTCTTTCAACCAGTCACCCTTGTGCCATATTCCAAGCATGAATGTGGGATCTCATAGAACAACCAATCCATGAAAAAACAAAGGAATCTAGAGGTTAAACCACATCCACCATCAAATCATGACCACACCAAAATCGATGTTCTAATGACAACTGAACCAAACTTGGAATGCCATCCAAAATCCATCACTATCCTTGAGGAATTTCCATCTCCTTGTCTCTTAGGCTTTACCACAATCTAATCCAAAATCACTAGGCCCTAAACCGAGATTAGTCTCTCAAGATTTACCACAATCCAAACCTAAATCACTAGGCCCTAAACCGAGACTCCTCCTTAAGGCTTTACTATGTATCTCGCCAAAACTGATCAAGGGATTCCTAGGCCTTTGGAAATGAATCTTGAGACCACCTCCACCCCGGATTATGAAATCCATTCGAGAAACCAAGGCTCAAAACCAAGATAAACATATAACATACCATGGCATCTAGAAAAAGGAAAGGCTATGCTAAAAACCACTATCATAACTCAGAAAAATCATTCCACTGACAACAAGAGAACCATACACCAACATGTAAAGCCATGCATTTCCAAACCAATTAGGAAATCACACATGTAAAAGGTTACCTGCAAGTATTCATGTTGAAGTTGCTTGATCCTTCTTTTTCCTTCCTTGATACTTGCTTTCCCTTTGCTTGATTTTTCCTTTCTTGCTCCAAATCTAGAGTTCTCCAAGAAAACTCTAAGTGACCAAGAGTGAGAGAGAGAGAGAACAATGAGAGAGCTCCAAAATTGAACTGACAAAAGGTTAATACTCCCTAAGCTTGAGCCAAGAGATTACACTAACTAAGATCTTGCAAACTGATCCTCATAAGCCTTTTTATGAATGAGACCTCTATTTTCTTCATTTTCCATTATTTTCCTTCATTTTCCTCCTCACATGAAACATGTGACCTTTTACCGTCCTTTTGTCCTATTTTCCTTTATATTCATAAATAAATGGGCCAAAAATTCATTTTTTCTTTTTAATGCCTTTGCCAATTTCCTTAGCCAAAATCACACATCTAGTGATGCCCACTAGGATACCTTTACCCAACATTCAGATTGGAATACGTGTCCCTTACCCGCGGTCTTGTTTTTCCTTTATTAACTTTTATTACATATAATTTTCACCAAGGTTGTTACAGAACCCTCCCCCTTGGGGAACACCATCCTCGGTGTTAAACTACATCATGATCTCAACAAAAATACTGAAAAGAAAACATATTTCCTATGGATCTTTATAACTTAGCTCATTTCAGTATTTACAATGAAAGACCTTCTGAAAAGAAAAACATCATGAAAACATATCGCATAACGAAGCTTTATAACACAACTCATTACGGTATTTACAATAACCACATATACACATTTCATAAAGCAGCAAATAAAAGGATACGATGCACGTATCAATCAACAAGGGAGTCCAAAGGATCACACCTCCACCCTCAAAGTAATACCAAGATTCACCTCCTTCCCAGGAAGTCCAAAATCCACTACCATAGTAAAAGCTGCATCCAATGTCTAGCACTATAATCCTGTGCCAGTTGCCCCCTCCGTGAATAGTTACCAACTCATTTTTCAAGGGCACACTCCCAATGTGTATTTGATTCCATCTATCAATGATAATGACCAAAAACTATATATCCACGACCTTCCCTTCTCTGCTACACAGTCCCTCAAGAAATTCGTCACCCCCTTTTGTGCAGTCACTCACCTTCCAAGTTCCCCAGAATCCCCTATCCCAGGTGATCCATCCCTTGGCAAGGCTTCCTCACATTGGAAGATCAAACAACCAAGGCATATACCTACCTCAACCATCATACCATCCATAGCATGCTCATGGAAATCAATGGATACTATTGGTTACCAGTGTCCCACAATGGCCCTACTCCTGAATTACTCTACCAACATAATACTGCATGTTCCAATTTCTTTTGCTGCTACTACCAACTCTCGCAGTCGATTTTAGCCACTCAACCGAGCATGTTCATGCATTCCTGTTCCAAGAACATAACTTTCATTATATTCCAACTAAATTTAAATAACTTCAAATCATACCTCATTCGTAGCTTGTCAATACAGTACACTTGAAATTATGTTCACTTCCTATCACAACAAGTCAAACTAATTGTTTGATCAAAACATCATGTATAAACATATCACATATGGTTAGCTCATCAACATCATAAATAATATTTGACCATCATAAATCAGAATCATAGATCACATATAATCACCATATACCATAGTCATAAATCATATGCATAATAAAACATAAATAAAATGTTGATACTTATCCTTTCATCAATCCTTAGCTTCTACCTTTGTCTTTATTCTGTAAGCACTCCGGGTTGATTGCCACACCCGACAAACACCCATTGCCTTCTCCTCAACCATTTGAACATACATATAGTGTGCATCACACACATAGAGCTACATATGTCAGACAACACCATGCAATACATTCATCTACACCAATACCATACGTACCACATGTACACATTACCACTTATATACTGCAACCACTTGCACAACGTGTACACAACGCCACATGTACACTACACCACTATAAAATGTGTACACAATACCACATGCACACAGTACCACATGAATTACATGTACACGGCACCACATGTACACAACATCACATGCACGACATGTACACAACACCATTTGCACACAATGCCACTTATACAAAATCTTCACAACACCATATGCACACAGCAACACTTGTACAATTATGCACACAACAACATGCGTACATAACACCACCTGTACAACATGCACGCAACACCAGATGTACATAGCATGCCATATCCAACATGTACATAGCATCATCTATACACGTCATTGCATATTCAACATGCACAGAGCACCATATGCATACAATGCCACATATACATCATGCACATAGTACAATATGTATATAGCACTGCATATCCAACATCTACATGAGCATAACAGCATGTGCACAATAATAGTACCACACATCCAGAACCACACTATCTTTGTCAAGCAACATTTCTATCTTTGTCAAGCAACATTTCTTCCAATGTATTATCCATACTTGTCCTAGCATGTTGCAGACCACATTGCTTTCATTTCATTGTTGTATCCCTCAGAATAACTTGTCCATAACATAAACATAGGTTTCATATTCACATGATACTGACCTCATATATTTGTCATGACTACTCTTCCTACTTAATTCCTCATAGCCAAGAACCTCTTCCTTCCATTCACATGCGTAAGTAACCCTTCTTCCATAAGGACGATTCTTGATGACACTGTCAAAGAGTGACATGGATACATGGATACATGCATATATATACATAAGCATTAGCATAAAACAATCATGGTCCAATAAAACAATGATATACATACATATATACGTATAAACATCAACGTAATCAAGATCACAACAAAATTTCTAGATAATATTAGGTCTAGGTTAGAAACTTCCTTATTTGTGCACAACATGCACAACATTGAGAACAATCATTCTCAACATAGCCAAGACATCTGATTCCTTTGATCCATTTACTTTACCTTTTTATGATTACCTTTCTCATGTCTGTCTTGTCATCATCCACTTACCACAATGGACCCAATTAGTCCAACAAAATGTCATAGTCTTACCTTCCAATGTGCTTACTCATGCACTGAGCTTCATATGAGTCTTATGTCACTTGTCAGGTACCACAAAACTTTCCCTTAGCTCCATCAACTCTTCCTCTTCCCCAAACCAATTCCCAAGACTCAAAACATAAAAGGCAAGCCAAGAAGCAAATAAGAAGAAAACCATGAAAACCAATAATGATACGACACCGCAACTATAGGCTCTAGTGCCTCCTTCCTTCTCCTATTGTGTCATATTTGTACATCCTTCAATCCTATCCCAAGTTGTTATTAAGGGGGGATGTTAGGATATTCTAACACATAGGAAATAGTTAAGTATAACTTGGTCTAGTGTAGAGTTAGGTAAAGTTTGTTTCTTTACTATGTACTTTTGTAACTTACCATCTGATGGTCACGATATGTTCTAGACATGAAGTAATTCGATGGTTCATTCTCTCCTCGATATTACCAACACTTGATCTGTGGCTTAACACCTGATTGGTCCATGATCTCTATTTAAAGAGCATGGAGGGTCATTTGTAGGTTAACCATTGAAGATTATGTAAATTTTCATTCTTTTATTAATAAATTGCTTGAAGTGGCCACGTTGGCTCAGGTCGTGGAATGTTTCCCTCAACTATAGGCTCTAGTGCCTCCTTCCTTCTCCTATTGTGTCATATTTGTACATCCTTCAATCTTATCCCAAGTTGTTCTTAAGGGGGGATGTTAGGATATTCTAACACAAAGGAAATAGTTAAGTATAACTTGGTCTAGTGTAGAGTTAGGTGAAGTGTGTTTCTTTACTATGTACTTTTGTAACTTACCATCCGACGGTCACGATATGTTCTAGACATGAAGTAATTCGATGGTTCATTCTCTCCTCGATATTACCGACACTTGATCTGTGGCTTAACACCTAATTGGTCCATGATCTCTATTTAAAGAGCATGGAGGGTCATTTGTAGGTTAACTGTTGAAGATTATGTAAATTTTCATTCTTTTATTAATAAATTGCTTGAAGTGGCCACATTGGCTCGGGTCGTGGAATGTTTCCCTCTCTGAGGGTCTTAACCACGTCAAGAATACTGGTGTATTGATCTGTGATCTGTTTGTGAGCGGTGTCATTTGGTGTTATATCTGAGGAACTTACCCTATAAATTCCTACCTGGTATCAGAGCTATTTGAGGTCAACACCCGTTGGTGATCCAAATTTGAAGTCGGTAGATCTGCATCCAACTGTCGTTTCCTATATTTACTATTTCTGATTGTTTTCGGGCTGAGGGGACTGCTCTATTGCATTAGGAGCATATGTTCTAGTGAGGAACCCCTTTGTTTTATGTGAAAAGGTTTCAGGTAGCCCTAGCTACATCATTTTTAAGTTCTGGAGGTATACAATGTTTATTTGTAGTTTTGAGTTATTTTCTCTCTATTTATTTCGGTTTATTTAGCTCTCTATTTTTTATTACCGGATATATACCTTTCATTTCTGCATATGGTCTTTGCCCCGAGACTCAGTGTGATTTGGGCAAATCAAAAATAGAAAGGAAGGATTTTTCTCATGTGTATGCTCTTTTCTGCCACGCCTTAGTGTGATCACGGAAAATCAGAAACATTGAGGAAAATATTTAGTTTCTGGCTAAGGCTAACTTCAAGCCGTAAGGTTTGCTTTTTTTGTATGTCCATATTGGGTTTTGTGTTTTTTGTTCTGTAGGCAAAAAAAGAGCTTTCTCAAGTAAGCATGCACCCCAAAGCTTCAGCGACTAAAAAAAAAAAAAAAACCTTCCTCTTTTCCAAAAATTACTAACCTTTTAAATTAGCTCACTTGGTCTAAAGTTACTTTATGAGAATAGAGGTCTTGGGTTCAAGTCTTTCTTTTTGTTGAGTGATTTTTTCAAAAATAACATGTAGCTTATGTTTTAATGTTACTTTATATAAAAGTGTTCTCATAAAAGGTGAGTCACTTATAATTCTAAAGTATGTTTATCTTTTATTTAAGTTACAATTTAGTGGGTAGCTCATAAAGTACCATTGTAAAAGTGACTTTCACTTATTTATAAAAGAGAGTCACATTTTTTTTTTTAAAAGTGAGCAATGAGATTTATGTTTGGAAAGAGGGGAGATTTTTTTTTTTTTAAATATAACATTATCATTCATTTATGCACATTCACGTACTTCGTCGGCATCTTCAACAACTTTTCTTCAAAAAACCATAACTTCTTCATCTGGAAGCCATTTTCAGAGCCATTTTTTTTAATCAACCTAAATTTTCAAGATCTTTCCATTGGAACACTTAGTTTCAGCATCTACAACTTCAGTTTCTGTTAAAATGGAAAGTCAATGCCAAGTTATTCTTGATAGCACCAAGTACTTCCAATGGTGGTCCTACATTGTGGATTTACTTAGAAGTAAAGGTCTTTACAGAATAGCCTCAGGGCAAGAAACCAAACCTCAAGATGAAGATAAGGCAGCCAAATGGGAAAGTAGGCAAGATCAAGCACGTGGGTTGATAGGGATGTCTATTTCTCTAGACCTTAGATTCCATATTGCAGAACTTGATACTCCTAATGAAGCAATGAAACAACTCACTAAAGTTTTTGGAATCAAAAATTAAATTAGAGCCCATCAACTCGAAAATGAGTTTCTTACATTGGACCCCAATAATTTTTCTTCCATTGAAGATTTTTTGTTCAATTTCAATACCCTTAGACTTCTCTTGGAAGGTGTTAAGATTAAGAAAGAAGATTGTAGCCTTATCTATTCCATTCTTACTAAGTTGTGACCAACCTAATCTATGTTTGTTTCCACCTTCCATTCTACAAGAGAAGCCTTCATTTCTCAAGGAAAAGACTACAAGTCCCCTTCCTTTGATGCCTTTTGTGATTCTTTAATAAGAGAACAAGAAAAACTCTTACATCTTGGTCATCTTAATCTTGAAAACTCTTCTAAGAAAGCCTTAACCGCTCAGCAGAAACCAAATTAAAAGAATCCTAAGACGTCGTATCCTAAAAAGAATGGTCCTAAACCAAAAAAGGGTCCTAAGAAATTTCAGTCTCAAAATGAAAAATCATTTCAACAAAATGATAAGGCAAATAAAAACAAAGGGAAGAAGACTGATAGATATTGCCACTTTTGTAATCAAGATGGCCACTTAGAATCCAAATTCTTTAAGAATATGGAAGCCTTGGAAGTAGCAATGAAGAAGCATAACATCCATTTGGAGCACTCTTTAACTTTAACTTCATCTTCAAGAATAACACTTTCTACATGTGGCTGTCAAGCATCTCAGTCTGGCTATGCACTAAATGTATCTTCTTCTTCTCATTCTCATGAGTCGCTCATTGATTTTGGAGCTTCTTATCACATGGCAAAAAAAAAAACCATGTTTTCTTCTTTAAATGATTATAACACCAAAAATATATATGTTGGTGATGATAGATATTTTAGTGTTGCGGGGACTGGAACTGTTCATATATACAATGGTTAATTTAATGATTTATTATGTGTTCCAACCTTATCCTGCAACCTTCTATCTGTATATCAAATAACTCATTCAGGTGAAGGTAAAATCGTTGAATTTTCACCTCACGGTGTTGTAATTAAGGACCTAAGAGATCCTAGAAAGATTTTAGCTACTAGCATTGTTGATGATTCTACAAGGTTGTATAAGTTTAACAACTTTGGGTCATCAAATCTTCCCTTGGTATTTTTTGCTCACAGCGATGAAGTGAGAAAACTTTGGCATGAGCGATTTGGTCACTTAAACTATCACTCCCTTCAGAATCTATGTAAATAAAATATGGTGATAGGTCTTCCAATGGTATCTTGCAGAGATGGTGTTTGTTCTGAATGTGTACTTGGAAAAAATCATCGGGATGGTTTTGAAAAATGTGCCTCTTGGCACGCCTCATCCCATTTACAACTTGTGAATAGTGATTTATGTGGTCCACTTCCAGTTGTTTCATTCTTTGGCTACAAGTATTTCTTAACTTTCACTGATGATTTCTCCAGACGCACTTAGGTATACTTCTTAAAGCTTAAGAGTGAAGTATTTAACATGGTCTTGGCCTTTAAGGCCTTTGTTGAAAACAATTTGGACATCAAATTCTTAAGCTAAGATCTAATAATGGCGGAGAATATGTTAACAACAAATTCATCAACTTTTGCACTGAGAATAGAATTCAAATGCAACATATTGTTCCATATACTCCACAACAAAATGGTGTAGCTGAAAGGAAGAATCACACCTTAAAGGAAATGGCTAATTGTATGCTTCAATCTAAAGGAATTAGTCTTAGTTTTTGGGCAAAATTAATTAACTGTGAAAATTACATAGTAAATCACACTCCTACTAAGATTTTAAAGAACATCACTCCAGAAGAAGCATGGAGCTCAATTAAACTAGATGTAAGTAACTTTCATGTTTTTGGAAGTGAAGCATGGGTCCATATTCCAGATGAGAAACATAAAGCTTTAGAACCTAAGAGTGAAAAATGTATTTTTGTTGGATATTCTAAAGATGTCAAAGGATATAGACTTATTCCACTTAAGTCCAAAAATGTTATCATTAGAAGAGATGTAAAGTTTGCTGCAAATATATCGGCCTACAAGCCTAGTGCGGTGGATGTGCCACCTCTCTCTATCCCTTCTACTTCTGAAAACATTTATCCTTCAGATGATGACAGCGAGGATGACAATCCTCCCACACCTTCTGAGGATCCTCCTTGAGCTCCTCAGCTTCCAAAATGGATTTGTGCTATTTGGGATGCAGTAGGTGCTCTTGCTGGTGATCCTACAGATCAGTGTCGTACACTTTCTCAGTTCGATAGAGCCTCTTCTTTACTAGCTCAAGCTTCAAAAAATTATGATCCTGACACCTTTGCAGAAGCTTCAGGCCATCCAAATTGGGACACAACTATGAATGAAGAATATCATTCATTATTGGCAAATGATACATGGGATCTTGTTCCTCTTCCAAAGGGATGAAAACTTGTTAGATACAAATGGGTTTACAGAACCAAGTATGGCCTAGATGGAAAAGTTGATAAACATAAATCTCGTCTTGTTGCTAAGGGTTTTTCACAAGTTGAAGGCAATGAATATACTGAAACCTTCTCCCCTGTTGCCAAAATGAACTCTATCCGCCTTGTTTTTTCCCTTGCTGCCTCTTTCAAATGGATGTTAAATTGCCTTCTTGCATGGAGACATGCATGAAGAAATATATTTGGAACAACCTACTGGCTTTATACAAACAGACTCTACCCTTTTATGTCGAATTAAGAAATCCCTTTATGGTCTCAAGCAAGCCCCTCAAGCTTGGTATGCTAGAATGGATAGCTTTCTTTTAGAAACTAGCTTTTCTAGGTGTCATTCTAACAATACTGTCTACACTAAGAAAGTGGGAAAGTCTCTTATCATTCTTGTTCTTTATGTTGATGATCTTATCCTTACTAGTAGTGATCCCAACCTTATAAACCATGTGAAGTCCAACCTTAAAAAGAAGTTTGAAATGACAGACTTAGGACACTTGCATTATTTTCTTGGTCTTCAAGTCTTGCAATCCAAGGAGGGTATTTCCCTTTCCCAGTCCAACTATGCTTGTGATATTCTACACAATTTTCACATGGAAGATTGTAAGCCAACCCCTTCTCCCTTTCAATGTGGAGCCAAACTTTTAGTCACTTGTACTTCCCCTGAAGTTGATGCTACCTTATATCGACAACTTGTAGGAAAAATTTTGTATCTGACCCATACTTGTCCTGACCTTTCCTTTGTTGTTGGCCTTATTTCTCGGTTTATCCAAAACCCACATGAAATTCATTGGAAAGTAGCTGAAAGAATACTTCGTTGTGTTCGAGGTACAGTTTAGTTTGGGATTCATTACAGTGCAGAAGCATCTCCTCTATTGGTTGGTTTCACTAATTTCGATTTCTACTACAGGTTATGTGTTCACTCTTGGTTCAGGACCTATTACATGGGCTTGCAAGAAACAAAGTGCCATTTCTCTTTCTTTGGTAGAAGCAGAGTATCGTGGTGCCATAGAAGCTAGTAAGGAGGCCCTATGGCTTCATCAGATCCTGTCAGAGTTTTGCTTTTAGCTGCAGCATCCAACTACACTTTGGTGTGATAATCAAAGTGCCATTCAACTATGTAAAGATCTAGTCTAAATCAGCGTAGCAAACACATTGAATTGCACATGCACTTCATTAGAAAGCTCATTCATGACCATGTTCTTGAAGTGCAATATTTTTCAACAGATGATCAAGTTGCAGACATCTTTACAAAGGCTCTCACAGAGGTGAAGTTTACTGAACTTCGATTTATGGTTGGAGTTAAGGAAGTTTTCACTAAGGGGGGATAGGCTCTAGTGCCTCCTTCCTTCTCCTATTTTTTCATATTTGTACATCCTTCAATCCTATCCCAAGTTGTTCTTAAGGGGTGATGCTAGGATATTCCGACACATAGGAAATAGTTAAGTATAACTTGGTCCAGTGTAGAGTTAGATAAAGTGTGTTTCTTTACTATGTACTTTCGTAACTTACAATCTGACGGTCACGATATGTTCTAGACATGAAGTGGTCCAACGCTTCATTCTCTCCTCGGTATTATCGACACTTGATCTGTGGCTTAACACCCGATTGGTCCATGATCTCTATTTAAAGAGCATGGAGGGTCATTTGTAGGTTAACTATTCATGAGAGAAGCTTATGTAAATTTTCATTATTTTATTAATAAATTGCATGAAGTGGTTGCGTTGGCTCAGGCCGTGGACTGTTTCCCTCTTTGAGGGTTTTAACCACATCAAGAATACTGGTGGATTGATTTGTGATCTGTTTGTGAGCAGTATCCTTTGGTGTTCTATCTAAGGAACTTACCCTGTAAATTCCTACAACAACAAAGTGGCATAGCTATGCACCAAACACACACAAAATCACAAATCAAGTGCAACAACCGAAAAATACCAAAAGCACCAGATTAACAATAGACACCATGACTCAATCCCCATAGTTCCCAAGGAAGGCTCAACCTTAGCCTTCTTCAAGATTCATGGGAATCTCTCTTGCCATGTAACTCCTTGCATCATACTGCCATAAACCCATAATTTTAGCGCATAACTAAACATAACAATACACCAGTTACCTTACCTTGTTGTGCCAAGTATTTTTCCTTGCAATTGAACACATCCATTCCATCTCACATGGAACTCCAATTCCTTGACAGATCCACCTTTAACTAGAGACTAGCTAATACACCAATCAAGTACATGTTCATTAATCTAGCACACATCCACATAATTTCAAACAAAACCAAGGTTAAGAAGTCTTCCTTTATGCAAAGCACTCATTCATTTGGAATTAGGGTTTCCAAACATAGCCAAAGGAATTATTAACCCAGTTCTTTCTTTTACCATTTATCTTGCTGCAATTGAGTCTTATTACATGTTATCACACCATCCAATTATTATTTATATAACCACATCAACTATTACCTTGTCACGCTAGTACCTAGCATGTTACCCTACAACTGCTCACACATGTTAACCACATGTTCCAACTAGCAAGAATCATATCTATCAATTTGAAATCAACTTTTACAAACAATCATGTCATAATCCATAGTCAACTCATAGTCATTAGACATAATGCTACAACTATCAACTAAATTCATGTACATACCAACTATATCAACACATATGTATTAGTATAATCATCTAAAACAAAATCATTTAAGCACATACTCATATTATGCAATTCATCAAACATTCAACCAACTTGCAACATACCATGTTAAATAAATCAACTAGACACCAAACACTCAAACACCAAATAGATGTCATAATCAAACAATCAAGCACAAGGTAGATGGCATAAACAAGTTCATGCCTTAATGTATCTCAGGGGAGGCAATCTTGTCTGCACAATTAATCTAGTTAGCATGATATAACTTCATGAGATATTAACTGAAACATAAATAAGATCATGATACCCAAAAAAGTCACTATCTAACATGTTTACATCATAAATCATACACAATTATCATTCGCACATATGCAAATTCAATCTAGATTAGTACAACACCATATCACAATATGTAGGCTCATACCTAAATATCGTAACCATAACCATCTGCATAGACCAAGCCAACTTAGTGTAATACATATTGTTGAAGAATAAAGGGAAATTAGGTGTCGTGTGATTCTTCTTGACTTGATAACAATTTGTGGAGCCTTTTTACTTTTTCTTGTTAGTTTAATCTTCTTCTTATTATTATTAATGCATGTGTGTGTACTTCATCAAACTGCTACCAAAAACATAAGAACAAGAACACAAGATGTTGGCTCTCTTCCAAGGTCGAAACCTCTCTTCTCTTGAGAGGAAAACACTTCGGTAAATTTCTCTTATTGAAGCTTCTTATTGATCAATGCAAAACCCTAGACCCTTGACAAGAATATCCTCTAAGCACAAGTCAAGTCCTTCCTCCTTTCTGCACTTTGTTCCCTGACACTTCCTTCTTCCAGCACTTTGTTTCCCAACACTTCTTCCTCCTTCCAACTATTGTTAGATCTTGTTTCACTTACTCTAGAAGAGATACCTTTGGTGAGATCTTTTCCTTATGATGATCCATTCCTTCTCTTCCCCAGACAACGAACTTGTATGACTGTAATGGGAGGGTTGTTCTGGCAGCAGAAATAACATCCTTCTCCTTGCACGTGTGACTGTAATACGCTATAGAACAACCCTATTACCTTCGCTTTTCTTTCTTATTTCTTTGCTTGAGTGGGAGGCCCTTTAGGCCTACATTTCTAGCCCAAACAATGTGAGAGGTGGTGTTGATATACTACTGTTGTTATGACCGCAGAGAGGCCTCTTTTTTCACAAGTGTGACTATGTTCTTACCCTTAGATCAACTCTCACAACTTTAGCCTTGCCTTCTCATTCTTTGTTGCACTATAGGCTCCTTCTATTCAACTTCTTTCACCCTTTCCTCATCTCTCTTACTTCACTAATTTTACAGATGATTGCATTCTCTTTTGAGGGAGTGGAAAACCTCTATATATAGAGGTATGTCCCTCCTTTAGGTCGACTTGAAGACTACATGATGATTTGAAGTTTCTTCATTGTTTTTGCTTCTTGAAGGATGTCGTTGCATGGAGAGGACTTGACTTTTCTTGGAGGATTTTCCTTTCACTCTTTATTCAAGTATATACATGGTGTAACATGCCCTTAAGGTCTTCAACATAATTCTTTTCAAACTTTGACTCACCTTTAGCACTTTAACATGTGCTAGACCTATTTCAATGAGCAAGAAACTCATTGACATATATTATAAAAAAAATATTTCTTTTCTTGAATAAATACAAATATCAAAAGTACATTTATGAAGACCGGGCCTAGTTACATTTCCTTCAACACTCCCTCTTAACTAGGGACGTATTGATACAATATTACAAGGTGTTTGGCTATGTTTCAATCTTGAAGAATTCACATAAGAGAAACTAGATTGGAAATCCATCTATTATAGCATCATACTAACCAACATTGTTTCCACAGCAAGGCCTTGAATGAAAGCTCTATCTCTCAATATATCAAAACACAATGTTGGCGAGACCAATGACTTAGAGACACCTTAGTCATTGTCTCTCAAGGTACATACCCACCCGGGTTTTCACTGAATATAACCTTCTAGGACTATTCTTATCTTGGGTTCCCAACCCTCAAAGAAAATAGGTCCTCTTGCCTACCCTTCTCTTGGATTCCCTACACATCCTCAAAGAGTATTAGATGCCAGATGATTACCCAATCCTCCCACTCTTTCTTCCCAAGTGAATACAAGAATGTTGTGTCTATCTCTTCCTCTCAATTGAGGAAGAGATGCCAAAGTATCCTCTGACAAGGTACTTGTCCAAGTTCCTTTTTAATTGGGAACTTGTTATAAATCACTCTTAGCTAGGGACTTGTCCATTCATCAGCAACTTCTTCTTCATGGTTCCTCCAGCTACTTGAACTCGTTCTTTCCTTTGATGTGATGAAGTCTTTGTTCAAACTTCTTCCTGGTAGGGAACTATCCATTAATCACTTACCTTCCTAGTTTGTCATGTTATTGCTTCCTTCATGGAAAGTGAAATTATTTTCATATATCAAGTGCTCTTTTCATCTGGCTACCCCTTTGTCATTCTTCCATGCTTCAGAATACTCTTCTCATGGATGCTTTGTTGTACTTGCTTGTTTATGTGATTTGATCTAGTAGCCCTTCATGACGTCTTCTTGATATTGCTCCAACATTAAATGGTACTTTTTTTGGATGGATTCTTCATCATGACATCTTCGTAGTGTAGAATCAGTTATTTGCACCTTTCATATCTCCAAGGCCTTCACAGGTGTCAAGGGTCCTTTGATCTTTTTCTTCCTTTGTCAAAGTTGTCATGCCTTCTTTTGGGAGATGTCTTCAAAGTATCTTGTCAAATAGTGGTTCTTTGTGATCGTGGTGTTCTTCACATGCTTGATCTCTTTCTTCATTTTCTGCTTCTTTGGTAGATTGTTCAACCACCTTATGCTCCTTGCGGGAGCACTTCTTCATTTCTTTCTTCTAGGACTAGTCAACATTTCTTCTTCACTTTCTTTTTAGTCAGAAATCTTATACTCCTTATGTGAGTATTTCCTTTTTTTGACCTTCATTGCATTGTAGTACATGCTTTCAAGCATGTCATTGGTGAAAGAGATTCTTTTATATTTGATCATGTCATGGAACTATTCCCATGAATCAACAATATACATATGATAACATGACTAAACTTTGATGCGTACATACATCATCTTGATTCTCCTTTGATCATATTAGCTTCATTTGGTTGTCCTTGGTGGCCCTTCTTGCTTCACCTTAACTTGCCTGCATATCATCCTTTTCTTGAATCCCATGAATGGGATTCCCAATGAGACATCTACTTTTGTTTATGAATCTTCTTTTGAAGATTCCATCATAGGATCTTGAAGATCCTTAATCCTGTAAATGTTTCTTTCTTTTTGATGATGGAGGTATTCTAAGATTCTGAATAATGATCAATTTTCTTTCATTGTGGATGAGGTCCTATTCTAGGTATTCTCCTTCTACATGAATATATTGATCTATATCTACCATGCTCCTATATTCTATAATATATTTCTAACCATGCATTTTGTTCTATTATAAATTCTCCTTCTACATGAGTATTTTGAACTCTATGTACATCATGCTTCTAGATTCTAGAAGATGTTTATAGCCATGAAATTTTATTCTATTCCTACATGCTCCTACTCCTCAAAACTTTTAAAGAAGACTTTAAGTAAAGAAGTATACTTAGTCATAGTACAGATCCGAAGGATCCTCCTTATTTTGCTTTTTGTCTTCTTCTTTCATTTCTTGAGTCACATGAGCTTATTCAATTTTTCTTTTGTTGTTGTTGTCCTTCTTCAGTTTAGGACAATTCCTTTTGTAGTGTCCATATTCTTGGCATCCATAGCATTGGATTTTGGACATACCTTTGTTGTTTGTTATTCGTGGACCAAATTTGCCAAATTTTCCCTTTGTCTTGGTGATGATAGCAAATGCTTGCTCCTCTGATCCCACATCTTCCTTTTCTTTGATTCTTGTTTCCTTTATATTTCATAGAGACCACATTTCACTTAGCGGGGTAGCTTCCTTCTTGGCATATATGCTTGATGTGAAGTTTCCCCATTCCTTAGGTAGAGCATTGAATACTATAGTTGTCATTTCTGTGTCAAACATTACTTCCCCTAGCTCTTGAAGGTTATCCCTCATCTCAGAGATCTTCATGAAGTAGGGAGCTATTCCTTCCTTTCATATATTCATCTTATACAATTCATTTCTTACATATATCACTTCTCCAACTGTGGTTACCAAGAATAACTCTACTAGTTTGTCATAGATTTATTTTGATGTTTCAAGTTTGGAGACATAAGGAATGAGATAGTCTTTGATGGATTGTATTAGAATCATTTAAGATATTGTCTCATCCTTATTATACTTAGCTAAAGCTTGAGTTTGTTCCTTAGTAAGAATAGTGAAATGCCATTTGATGTGTTCTAGGAGTTCTTTCTCCTTGAGAAGTAAATTAGTCCTCTTCTTCCATTCAAGAAAGTTATTGGTACCTACCAATTTGTTGCTTTCCTTGAAAACTTACATTGATGTATATTCATAAGGGGACATATACTTATTTGATAAATTTTGAGATGTAGTGGACTTTATTTCTCCTTGAAGACTTGATGGCTTGCCTACCTTATATCTTGATGTTCTTCAAGTGGACTTGCTTGATGATTTGTAGCTTGATGTAGGTCCTTCTTTGATTTTCTCTTCTTGTAGGTGCCTTATGTAAGGCTCTTATTCTTGCTTTGTAGTCTTCTTTGATGAATTATAGATGATAGAACTTCTTGTCCTTGATGTGATAAACAATTCTTGGCTTGATGCTTAAACTTTGTAGATGTCTATCCTTGATGAGTGTTCTTGAGATGCCCTTTTCTTGATGTGTCACCTTAGCTCTGATGCCATGTTGAAGTATCAAGAGAAATTAGGTGTAGTGTGATTCTTCTTGACTTGATAAAAACTTGTGGATTATTTTTACTTTTTCCTATTAACTTAATCTTCTTATTCTTATTATTAATGCATGTGTGTGTACTTCATCAAACTGCTACCAAAAAATTAAGAACAAGAACACAAGATGTTGGCTCTCTTCCAGGGCCAAAACCTCTCTTCTCTTGAGAGGAAAACCCTTCGGTAAAATTCTCTTATTGAAGCTTCTTATTGATCATTTCCAAACCGTATACCCTTGACAAGAATATCCTCTAAGCACAATTCAAGTCCTTCCTCCTTTTTGCACTTTGTTCCTCGGCACTTCCTTCTTTTGGCACTTCGTTTCTCGGCACTTCATCCTCCTTCCAACTGTTGTTAGATCTTGTTGCAGTTACTCTAGAAGAGATAAATTTTATGAGACCTTTTCCTTATGATGATCCCTTCCTTCTCTTCCCCAACCAACAAACTTGTATGATTGTAATGGGAGGGTTGTTCTAATAGTAGAGACAATGTCCTTCTCCTCGCACGTGTGACTGTAATAGGCTTTAGAACAACCATATTACCTTCACTTTTCTTCCTTGTTTCTTCGCTTGATTTGGAGGCCCTTTAGGCCTATATTTCTAGGCCAAACGATGTGAGAGGTGGTGTTGATATACTACTACTGTTATGACCATAGAGAAGCCTCTTTTCTCGCATGTGTGACTGTGTTTTTACCCTTATATCTGCTCATAACTTAGGTCTTGTCTTCTCCTTATTCGCTGCACTAGAGGCTCCTTCTATTTGACTTCTTTCACCCTTTCCTCGACTCTCTTACTTTGTTGATTTAAGAGATGATTGCATTCTCTTTTGAACGAGTGGAAATCCTCTATATATAGAGGTATGTCCCTCATTTAGGCCAACTTGAAGACTATAGGCTGACTTGATGTTTCTTCATTATTTTTGCTTCTTGAAGGATTTCATTGCATGGAGAGGACTTGAATTTTCTCAAAGGGTTATCCTTTGACTCTTTATGCAAGTATAAGCATGGTGTAACATGCCCTTAAGGTCTTCAACATAATTCTTTTGGCTCTTTGACTCGCCTATAACACTTTAACATGTGCTAGACCTATTTCAATGAGGAAGAAACTCATTGACATATATTATAAAATTAATATTTCTTTTCTTGAATAAATAAAAATATCAAAAATACATTTATGAAGACCAAGCCTAGTTACATTTCCTTCAACACATATAACATCAAGATCTTAATGTAATAACTCTAATCATCAAGTTACTAGAATATAACAACAATGAGCTATATATCATTCTTATCAACAACATATAACCTAATCATGAAGTTATATAACATTAAACAACAATAGAAATGCATACAACTACAAGTTACTATCATTCTTGACTATCTGACACATGTTCATATAACTACACTAATCAACTAACATCCATCATGAATGTAACCATAACATCAAAAAACATGTACATAACCTAATCTATATAACACTAATGCATATAACAATCCTTGACTTACATATCTGTATGCAAAACATACAATACATGTATGATGATATGCTTTTACCCCAAAGTCCAATGTTGCAACCTCATTGTGGTGATTTGCATCTCCTACTCTATATCAGCCAACACATTAGCATCATAACATACCAATATCACCCTGATGACCCAAATTGCATGCCATGACTTTAGAAGGTATGTTTGACCTACTACTCATTGACAACTACATATAGACATATAGTACAGGAGTACCAAACCATATTTACATCATTCTAGCTAGAGTCCATTCATCAACACATGACCATACCTACTTCAAAAACCATGACCCCATGCATGACAAAAACCATTACTCCATTGTACACATTGCCACATGCAACCATCAACATGCATAAGCAATGCCTAATCAACTACACATACACATGACCTTATGTAGTCGAGCATGAGCGATCAATTCTTGTAACCAGCCTACAAGACTGATACATGTAATCAAACATACAAGAATCAAACCTACCATACAAGGATGTAATCAAGCTTCATATAATCATATAACCAATCATATACACTTGACGATGTATCCCAAAAGATCACATCAATTTCCTCATGACAACCTTACTACAATCATGATCAACATTATGCAATGCAACAATCACATGGAATGAAAGTGCAAGAGACACACACACAACTGACATGCATGCATGACCAACACATTCACCCAAGGAGAGTGCAACCACGCTCTGATACCAATCTATAACACTCCTCCTCCTAGGTCTACCTAAGCAACCAACTAGCTGGGGTAAACATGTGATGAGAGAGGTCACTATAAGGGATTAAACCTCCTTGGTGACCTTAAGGAAATGGAATTGATGAAACATATCAAACAAACCCATCCACATCAGGAACAACACCCTTAGGACACATGTCAGCCACTTAGACATCCTATCCCTGAATCCCACTGATTTTTTAAGCCTTTTAACCCCTGGTTTCTCTCATGTTATAGGCATGACAATGTCCAGAAGCTACAGTCGCTCTCACAAGCCAATGTGCCAATGTCCCTGGACTTTTTTCAGCAGATTTGTGCCAGTTTCCTTGATATTTGAGCCACTTTTCTAGCCCAGAATCGCGGCCTCTGTCCATAATTTTTTTTAACCTTCATAATCCATCAAATACATGATAACAAGATAAAGAAATCAAAATTCAACCTCAAGACTAGGCCTCAGCATCCCCAACTAAGACTAACATTTTGTCAAACACTTGGCATAAATGCAACCTACAGGTCTAGGATGCAAGACAAAGCATGAATGACTAAAAGAACTTATGAAACATAACCAGAAGGATTACCACCTTCTCCATTGAACTATTATATCATCAATTAGGTCTTTCATCCATCCATTTAGCAATTACAAGTAAATACATGAAATAACCATGACATGAAACAGACATATAACCATGCTTATAACCATATAAATATCATAGATATGATAGCCATTAAATCGGCATATAAACAAGTGAAAAATTAAGAGAACTTAGATTTTATTAATGATAGGAAAATCCAACCAGGTTTGGGGCTTCCTCATACCACCCGACCATAGACATGGCTGAACCAAATCTCTCTTTCATCCAATCACCCCCATGCCATAGTCCAAGCATGACTGTGGGATCTCATAGAACAACGAATCCATTGAAAACCAAGGGAATCCATAGGTTAAACCAGCTTCACCCCCATAAAAATGTGACCACACCAAAACCAATGCTCTGATCACAAACGAACCGAACTTGGAATGCCATCCAAAATCCATCACTCTCTTTGAGGAATTTCCCATCTCCTTCTCTCTCAGGATTTACCGCAATCAATCCCTGATCACTAGGCCCTAAACTGAGACCAATCTCTCAGGATTTATCGCCATCCAAACCCAGATCACTAGGCCCTAAACTGAGACTCCTCCCTCAGGCTTTACTATGTATCCCGCCAAGATCGGTCAAGGGATTCCTAGGCCTTTAGGAATGAAACTTGAGACTGCCTCCACCCCATATTCTGAAATCCATCTAGAAAACCAAGGCTCAAAACCGAGATAAACATCAGAACATACCATGGGATCTGGAAAAAGGCAAGGCTAGGCTGAAAACCACTGTCATAACCCGACAAAAACATGCCACCAACAACAAGAGAACCATACACCAACATGCAAAGCCATGCATGTCCAGACCAACTAGAAAATCACATGCAAAAGGTTACCTGCAAGTATTCCTACTGAAGCTGTTTGATCCTACTTTTTCCTTCATTGATCCTTGTTTTCCTTCCTTTCCCTTTGCTTTCCTTTTCCTTTCTTGCTCCAAAGCTAGAGTGCTCCAAGAAAAATCTATGTGACCAAGAGTGAGAGAGAGAGAATAATGAGAGAGCTTCAAACTTGAACTAAAAAATGGTTAACACTACCTATGCTTGAGCCAAGATCTTACACTGACTAAGAGCTTGCAAATTGTTCCTCATAAGCCTTTTTATGAATGTGGCCTCTATTTTCTTCATTTTCCATTATTTTCCTTCATTTTCCTCCTCACGAGCAACATGTGACCTTTTACCTTTCTTTTCTCCTATTTTCCTTTATTTTCATAAATAAATGTGCCAAAAATGCATTTTTGCCTTTTAATGCATTTGCTTTAGCCTTTTCTAATTTCCTTAGCTAAAAACACACATTTAGTGATTCCCACCAGGATATCTTTGCCCAACATTCAACTTGGAATATGTGTCCTTACCCATGGTCTTGTTTTTCCTGTATTAACTTTTATTACATAGAATTTTCACCAAGGTTGTTACACAATTAGAGGAAGTAATTTTTTTGTTGTTAAGATCTCAAGGGGAGAAATTGGAGCCATGAGTAAAGAAAACCTTTTGCAATAACTATCAATGGGGGGGAATTTGCAGACATAAGGAAATATAACAGAAAGGGGGAACAATTGTAGCTACTGAGAGAAGTTGGAGATAGATAAAGAGTTGCGGTCATTAAGAGAAGTTGCAAATATAAGAAGAGTTGTAGATACTCGTAAAAATTATAGATAGAGGAAGAGTAGTAGTCACTAAGAGAAGTTTCAAATATAGGAAGAGTTGCATAAACTAAGAAAAATTTCATACAAAATAATGGCTTTAGATAAGGAGAAGCACTAGTTTAGGGGGAGCATCCCTTAATTACAAATAGGAAAAGTTCTACAATATTTTTGCAAAATTGGTTAAGGGTTACCATCAATAAAAAAGGTGGACATTGTTTGAAATATTATTGTCATTTATGTCAAGGATAGGGGAGACTACATATGTCCAAGGAAAATATTGCAAAATGAAGATTTTTGGAAATGTTCTTTTAGACTTTTGATTCCCAATTTGTATACCCTATATTTGAAGGAAAATTTACTCTAATTTCATAGCTAAAATTGGAGCATAATATATATATGGTTGGAAATCTTATTGTAAGACTTTTACAATGGTATATGACACACCATGTAACCCCATAAGAATGAGAATATATGAAAGATTTTGTCAAGATGACCCAACCAAAGTACAAGTAGGCTGACCCAATCAATTTTGCAAGTTGGCCCCATAAGTGAACGTTGAAACACTATAAATAAAGGATAGATGAGTTCATTTGAAGTGTATCCATGTCACAAGGGCTTCACTCAATGAACCTCTAACATATCACGTGCATTCGTGGCATACTAAACAATATCCTTAATTTGACTACATATTTGAAAATACCTCTAAAGTCACATTATTTAACCTCATACCAATATGGACCCAATAAACCTTCCTAATTTAAAAAACCCCTACTTTCACTATATATTGTAGGTATCATTTTTTTCATTAAAATTTTTTATACCCCTTTATATTTTTTCATTAACTTTGAGCTCCATTTTTTATACCTGTCAATATAAAATCCCTTTACCCCTTATTATATGCTCAATATATTATGTCATTTTTTCCTGAATATATATCCCCCAATATGAACACACGTGGTATGGAATTTCTCCCCTAGTGAAGCCTCCATGATCCAAGTAAGAATATATATGAGGTCACAAGAGGAGATGAGGAATAATTTTTGGGGTGATTCTTGGAGTCTAAAGGTGGAAGAAAAAATGTGATTTATGGGGTAAATGAGTCATCTTGAAATTTTCACTATAACTTTTCTTCTATAATGTTTTATACCATGAAACTTGAAGGAACTAGAGATAATATCTTCACATACTGGTGGTTAAAATTTCAATTTTTTTTTTATAATTTTGAAGTTATGCTCTATGGAGCTTAGGCCTCTGAAATGCTCCCAAAATCTTCTTCAAACATGTTAGCTTGGTATTTTTTCTATAACTTTTCTTTTGAGATGTTTCAAAACATGAAGCTTAGAGGATACATACAAAATCTTGTCATGTACCCATGGTTAAAATTTTAGACCTTGGTTTCCTATACTGTCTGAGATATGATTTGAGGAAATTAGGCTTCCTAAATTCTCTTGAAATATTCCTCAAATTTAGAAGAGATCTCTAGGTACCTTTGGTAGAAATTTTAGAACTAAATATATGAAAAATTGGATATGTGGCATTTGCAAGTTTTTTCTTAGGAAGAAGAAAAATGCAACAAGTGTTGTGAGAATTAGGCTCGATGAAGCAAAAGCAACAAGTAGACCTAGTGGAGGCAGACACAACTAACAAAATTGGTGAAGGCAGAAGTAGCAAGAAGACTTTGTGAAAGCAAAAACAACTAATATACATTGTGAAGAAGCAAGCAAACTTATTGAATTAGGTTGGTGCCTATGAATATTTGTAGAAGTGGGGCTTGGTGTCTCCTATAAGTTGTCATGTACAAAAAAACACAAGGGATTGGTGTCTCTTATAGGTTGGTTCTTACAAAGAAACAAAGGAAATTGGTGTCTTTTGTATTTTGGTGCCTGCAAAGCAATAGAGGGGTTTGGTGTCTCTTGTAGGTTGGTGCCCAAAAAAGTAGAAAAATGGATTGGTGTCTCATATAGGTTTGTGCCTACAAAATAATATAGGGGTTAGTGTATTTTGTAGGTTGGTGCCTACAAGATATTTCATAAAAAGGAGTTTTGTTATTTTTTCCCATAAAGGTTTCCACGTATATCTTGTGTTACTTGTTTAGTTTATGATATTGATGTTTTATGATGTTTGACTGACTTTATATACGTAAAATTTGTCATTATTCTGATTCACCACCCCCTCCCCCCAATATAATTGTGAATCCAACATATCTTGGTATCAATGTGCCAATTTATGATTTGTTTATGTGCTATGTTAGCTAGAGTTTTAATGTCCTTGGAACCATAAATTGTCATGGGCCTACTCTTGTGCACACGACTGAACATGGTCATCTTGTGCACTCAATGTCATGATGTCAGCTAGAAAGAATCATCAGTCTTCTCATTCACCTTTTTTATTGGTGTAAGAGTGTGGAACCCTAATTTCAAGATGCTAAGGGATACTAATTCCTAGAGCACTTGCAAGAAAAAGGGCATAGACAACGATATTCTTTTGGTGTATCATGTTGATCACTAGAGAAACCAACAAAGCATTAATTCATATTTGCATGAAATATTACTGAAGTCGCCCATTTGGCAAGTTGGGAGCAAAAGTTCTTTTTAAATTCTCACCTTTTGAACATTTTTAGCTTGTTCTATTGGACACCATATCTTCTCCCATTCAACATTTATATGGGAATTCTTCAACAAATCCAAGTCCCATCTATAATTTTGAGGGCCCAAATTAGCATTATGGTTGTAGGAACATGTCAAGAATAATTTCTTCTAGAAACATCCTCATCTTTAAAGAAATTTAATATATTTTCAACTCCAATTAGTGATGTATCTCACCTATAACTCACACCCTTGCTTCCATAAATTGATGTTTTAGTCCTTCTTTCCTAGTGGATCCATTATCCTTACCACCTGAATGTAAATACAAAGGGCATCTCCATCTTTTCATATGACAAGAAACAAAATGACTATGATTTCTTATTTTAATCAATGTCTCAGTGGCAACTTTGTTGTTGCCAATATGCCTAATTCCAAATTAAATTTGAAATATTCATGTCCATTAATCAAGGGAAATTGAAGTAGGCATAGGTTTTGATTCATGGTTCATGGTAACTTCTTATATTCATACATACATACATTTTTTTCTCCTTGTGTCAAATTCCCAAGTCACACCCTACTTTTTCCATTTATAATCTCGGTGTTTAAATCACCTCAATTTGGGTATAGCTAGGTCTATCTATGTGTATTGGGTGTCCTTATGATCAAAGGTCGTGACTATATTGGGTGTTCTTGTGATTGAAGCTTTTTAATCCTTGGGGTACATTTTATCTTTTGGGGCTTCAAGTGATCCTCCCTTCTACTTGTGAAGCACTACACCTTTTGGTTAATCAATGCCAAAATCAAGAATATTTGTAACTTTCAAATAGTTTTTTTCATAAGTTTACTTATACTTTTTGAAATTAAGTTGAATCACAAACACATTCATTTTTAGTAGAGTCCAACACCCTCCTTTTTCTACGTTTGAATTTCTAGTTAAAGATTGGATTCCTAAATTCCAACATTGTCATCGAGTTGGACATGTAGAAAATCTGATGGTAGGTTAACCCGATAATGCAATATAAATCAAAGCAGAATACTATAACCTACTTCTACTATCAATTTTCAGAAGCTTAAAGATCGAGCTGAACAATATAACCAGAAGAAGAAGGATCAATCACACAATACACATGAAAATACTTTGGGGAAAGCCTCAGCTAAAAACCCCACACCATTATATCATACATGGTGGAAATATATAGGAATTATACAAATCCTTAGCTCTCACAGCTAGCCAGATCTTAGTACAATCCTCACAAATTCTCACAGGAAATCTTGGTTTCTCTCCAGCCTTCATCTCTACCCTCCAAGCTCCTATTTCCTTGTGTTGTTCCTTGTGGATGATTCCTAGTTACCAAGTGGAAAACCCTCCCTGCAAAATTGTGCAATCCTCAAGGATAAATCCTTGACTGCATGCATGAGTTTTCTCCATGAGAAAACACATGCAATTGATAGTACACTGTCCTTGAACATTTATCTCAACTGGGTCTTTCTTAGAATAGACATGCACGAGTTTATGATGAGGGAATCTTCAGTTTACTGGAGTAGCACAAGTTGAGTGCATTAATGCATCAACTAACTGTTAACTCACTATTAGTTCCTCAAACAGTTTGGAACTAATTTAACTGGACTTAACTCATTAAACTAAGTTAACTAATTACAACTCAAATATAACTCAATATTATATCCTTAATTTAATGGATAACTCTTGCATGACTTCAGAAAGACTTCTAACATGAATTTCTCCAACTAATTAATTTAAAATAAATTAATTAATTATTTCCAAGTAGCTGTTAATACTAAACTCGATTTTAATTCGCAATTTAGTTCAAGGAAAAATTAAATTGGAATATTCTTGTTGCCATATTTCAACACTCCCCAACAAGAAAGGGATTATCTTCCACCCCGATCCTGTCTCTATGGAACTCGAATTTACACTTTAGCAATGCCTTTGTCAAAATGTCAGCATCTTGCTCCTCTGTCGAAATATACTGCAGCAACATGATCTATGAAAAGCCACAGGAAAAAAATCTTGCCTTATGTTTCTTCACACTACCATCAACAGCTTGCTTTACCTTTAAAGCCAATGGGAACTCACAACTGACTTGTTCTCCAGTCTCGGAACCATGTCCCAAACACTATTACGAACTATGGAGTCATACTCCTCCACCATAACATCAACCCAAATTAGCTGTTGCACTTCTTCCTCAAAGGAAGATGGCTCGGTCTCAACACATTCCCCAGTAAGGGCCATGTATCCATTGTACCTCTCAGGTGACCTCCTCTATCTGCGCTGATAATATGGTGCTCCCACATTCTCTCTCACATCCTCCAACAATCTGTCAACTTCTCTTGTGCACTTTCGTCCATCTCTGGAAGACTTTGTTTAAGTGGATGTATCCACTTCTAGAACCTCTGCATGTGGTTGCTCCACATCAGTCTAAGGCTCCTCCTCCTTAGGAACCAACAATTCCTCCACAACCTGTAGTTGGACCTCCCTCTCAAGGGAAACTGGCATGGCCTTCTGCTCATCAAACTTGAGATCACTGTGAACCAATGTCCTCCGACTGGTAGGCAAGTACACCCTATAGTTATGAGGTGTATCAGTGTACCCCACAAATATCCCCAACTCTAATGTTGGCTCAAGCTTCTTCCGTGCATCCTTTGTCACATGACAATTTACCGATGAGCCAAAGATCCTAAAGTGACCCACATCTGGTCTCTTATCAGAGAAAGCTTCCTCTGGTGTCTTCATCCCAAGTATGTGATGCGAGCTTCTATTCTACAAGTAGATCATTGTGTTGCATTCCTCAGCCCACAAGTGAAGTGGTAGGCCTTGGTCATGTTGCATTGCCCGTGCTACCCTTACAATAGTTATGTTATTCCTCTTTGCCACCCCATTCTATTGTGGGTTATGAGGTGTCATCAACTCTCGTTTAATTCCTTCCGCTGCATAGAAGTCCTTAAACTCTTGAGAGACATATTCTCCACCGTTGTCACTTCTCAAGGCCTTGATCTTCTTCCCTGACTCTTTCTCGACCAAAGCTTTGAACTCACAAAACTTTGTGAAATTTTGGTCCTTCTTCTGCATGAAATAAATCCAACATTTACAAGAATAGTCATCAATGAAAATCACATAATACCCTTGCTTCACTGTGGATGTCGTCAAGAATGGTACACACAAATCAGTATGAACTTGCTCTAAGATAGCCTCTGCTCGACTGTCTCGATCATGGAAGGAAGACTTGGTGTACTTTCCCAAGGTACAACCTTTGCATGTGTCAACTTGCTCAAGATTACCTTTAGGAAGTCCTATAGATATTTGTTGCATTATCTTCAAAGCCCCATGATGCAAATGGCCCAACTTCCTATGCCACAACTTGCCAATGTCTTGGATTTGCACCAATTTTGCTTTCGTACTCAATGCTGTACAATAATCTACCTATAATTTATATAGATTCTTCACCCGAATCCCTACCCTCTTGGTTTGACCCATGTCTATGTGTCTTAGGAATGCCTTTCCTTTACTGAAGACAACATTGTAGCCTTTGTCCTCAAACATGGTGACCGATACCAAGTTCTTCATCAGTCCAGGCACATACATCACATCTGTCAAGGTGAGAGGAGCTCCATGCTCCCTCTGAAAAGCAACCGTGACTACTCCTGAAACACTATACCTTTCATCGTCACCCATCTCTATGGGCATATTGAGGTCTTTCTCCTCCAAGGAAATAAATAAATTTTCATCACTAGTCATGTGGAATGAGGCTCCACTGTCAAGATACCAAACACAACCCATCATCGATGACACCATGCATGAGATGAGGGTAAAGTCGATTTCGAATTGAGAGGATAACACCTCACCTTCCGATCCTTCCGAGGATCCCTTCTTGGACATATTCGATGGGTAATTAGTCACATATTGTCCCATCTTGTGACAATTAAAGCATCTTACTTTAGACATGTCACCCTTCTTCCCTCCATGAGAAGAATTCAATTTGAAATGGGAAGCCTTCCCCTTCCCTTTCCTTGCCTTACTTGCTAAGGCCAGATTTTCTTCATCATCATTCTTGGATCAAGAACCATCTCATGTGCTCCTCCTGATCTCCTTCTGCATAAGATCCAACCATAGTTGTTCTCAATCCGGTAGTTTCTCCCAACCATTCACAGAGTCCTGGTAGTTATTCCAACTCTTTGGAAGGCCAAGGAGAGTGAGGCTCACCATATCATCATCGGCATAATTATTCCCACACTGCCAAGCTCATCTCTGCAGGTGGTGAGCTTGTTCAGATATGTGGAAATAGTATCACCCTTCTCCATCTTTATTCTTTGAAGCTTATCCTTGAGCGCCAATTTCCTCTGGTCACTACTGTTCTGATAGAGGTCCTTCAATGTCTTCCACATTGAAAATGGAGTATCCTTCCCATGGAGACCCGAGACAATATGGTCTCGAACTCCCTCAAGGATGATCTATCTCACCTTTGTCACACACTTCTTCCACTTAGCCAACTCTTGTGCATTAGTTGAAGATAGCTTTGGGATTTCTTGATCAATGAAATCCTTCAAGCCATTGTCTTCTAATACAGCCTCCATTCTATCTTTCCATGCTATGTAATTTGAGCTACCTTCCAAGGCATACTCGAGTCTCAAGCCATGGAATGCCATTGGCCAACCTTGAAGTATGATATGAATTCAATTTGCACCTGCAACCCCGAACTTCAAACTTCGAATTCTCTTCTCTGTATACTGTTCACAGCTCTGATACCATGTAGAAAATTTGATGCTAGGTTAACCTGATAATGCCATATAAACCAAAGCAGAATACTATAACCTACTTCGAATATCAACTTGCGGAAGCTTGAAGATCAAGCTGAGCAATATAACCAGAAGAATAAGGATCAATCACACAATACACATGAAAATACTTTTGGAAAGCCTCAACTAAAAACCCCACACTATTGTATTATCATACATCGTGGAAATACATAGGAATTATACAAAGCCTTAGCTCTCACAGCTAGCCAGCTCTCAGTACAATCCTCACAGATGCTCACAGAAATCTTGGCTTCTCTCCAGCCTTCCTCTCTACCCTCCAAGATCCTATTTCCTTGTGTTGTTCCTTGTGGATGATTCCCAGTTACCAAGTTGAAAACCCTGCCTGCAAAACTGCACAATCCTCAAGAATAAATCCTTGACTGAATGCATGAGTTTTCTCCATGAGAAAACACATGCAACTGATAGTACAATGTCCTTGAATATTTATCTCAACTGGGTCTTTCTTAGAATAGACATGCATGAGTTTTTTATGAGGGAATCTTCAGTTAACTGGAGTAGCACTAGTTGAGTGCATTAATGCATCAATTGACTATTAACTCACTATTAGCTCCGCAAATAGTTTGGAACTAATTTAATTGGACTTAATGCAGTAAACTAAGTTAACTAGTTACAAATAAAATATAACTCAATCTTATCTCCTTAATTTAAGGGATAACTCTTGCATGACTTCAAAAAGACTTCTAACTTGAATTTCCCCAACAAATTAATTAAAATAAATTAATTAATTATTTCCAAGTAACTGTTAAGACTAAATTCTATTTTAATTCACAATTTAATTCAAGGACTAATTAAATTGGAATATTCTTGTTGCCATACTTCAACAGGACATGTGTACGATCAATGTTTTGATATTCATCCTTATGATTATTGTGGAAAGAATAATCATACTTTAGGGGTATTTTCTAAGAGTAAAGATTCAATATGTCTAGATAATTTCTTAGCAATGGTCATCAACGACCAAGAAGGTATATCAGTCATGTTGAATAATTAATTCTCAACTATTGATATATCTTGCATTGAAAATATTTCCATCTTCTCACCTTGTATTTGATAGTGGAAAATAACAATAATCAGTGATTGATAGGTATGCTTCAAGTTTTCAGATATTATTTATCAATAGGAAAAAGGGAACCTTAAACAAATCCAAATCCATATTCCATTAGTGTGATTGGTTCGTGGTCTTCCTTAAAAAACTGCTTAATAGAAGACTTACAACTTTTTCTAGACATTAGTTTGTGGTCATCTTTAGATTATTGTTTGAGAGCACTTCTAATTAACAAAGGAAATCAACTTCTAGATAAATTAGGAAACACTTTGACAATTATTGAGTGTTAGTGTGGAGTTCAAGAGTTTATGGTCATCCTAATCCATCATTTCCCAAATGGAACTAATCAACCTTAAAGCCAAATTTCAAAGATTATGGTGATCTTAATCTACTATTTTCCATAGCGAACTATTGAGCCAAAGAGCCAAGTTTTAGAGTTTTTAGTCATCCATAAACAATCATTTAGTAGAAGACATAAAATTCTACTACTCATTTGAATGGTGTTGATCCAAAAATCACCAAATTTAGAGAGCACATTTAGCTATTGCCAGTGGTTCACTTCCAGATTCAACTCTCTTCGTGGACTCATATACACCCCTTCAAATTAAGGCCGGGGGGAATTTTGTGTTGAATAATCTAGGCACATGTAGTTAATGAGATTCTTCTTGACTTGATAACTATTTGTGAGGAATTTTTAATTTTCTTATTAGCACAATATTCTCTTTGACATTATTAGAGTGTTTGTTTCTTATTTCATCAAATAGCTACCAAAAACAAAGAGATAAGAACACAAGATGTTGGCATTCTTGTAGGGCCAAAACCTCTCCCTCTTGGAGAGGAGAACCCGCACATAATTCTTCTTATAGAGATTCCAATTGAAGAACACCAAGACCATGACCCTTGACTTACTATGCCACTCCAAGACCAAGACACCAATCCTCTTCTTTGTCACTATTGAGATAATCATCATTGTTGCACCACTGAGGTCATCATCAAGATCTTCACTCATGTTGCAACATATTTTCACTTCCATCAAAGTCTTAGTTGTACCACCGATATCTTCTTAATGTTTGTACCTAGGCTCACAGAGGTCATGACTACTACTCCTTCATTGTTATTATAGCCTTGTGACAAAGTCTCCATTGAGATCATATCTATGCTTATGATCATGACTGCAAAGAGTGTTACTATAGGACCTTC